>JAQQSY010003071.1:0-13238 GCA_028646535.1 Procyon lotor
TTTTTTTTCCCCCAGTTTCATATGAAGAGCACAATTTGTCTTTCTAATTGGAAATGAGTGAATTATTTTGAAGCAGAGGACCTTCATTTGAATCCCATCTCATGTGTCCCTATGAAAATTACCCTACCTGTGAGTTTCAAATTCTTCCCTGACTCAGCAATAGCAATCTCTCTCTCTCTCTTTCTCTCTGGATATTAGGATAGATGCCTGCTTATCAGGGCCTTCCATTACCTGGGTGCATAAACAGAATAGACTTACTTGAACACAATCTGATTGGTACCAAAGAATCATCTGCCTCTATAGCTCTTTTCTTTGGGCCCTAAAACATGTCTGAAATTCTTACTATTCAAGAGTTTTGTTTGATTTAAACCAGTATGTTTCCAGAGAGCCAGGTAAAAAAATCCAAATAGATCCGAAGGAGAGACAACACAAAATCCTGCATCATGACTGCTCCTCATCTGCCATCATGGAGAAGATGAGGCAAAGTCACCTTGGAAAATATTTCTCATTGCCCCATGCAAGGCAACCAACAAGACTTCCTTTCACATTCATTTGAGCATTCTTTTCTCACTACTTTCTCACTACTCCTCCTACAAGCTCACTACTCACTACAGGCAAGGCCTTCATGTTCCCTGGAGATACCCAATGATAGGGAATCTCTGCAGTGAAAAGCTCTATCTAGGGTTCTCCTTTCCCCAAGTATGTCCAGTTGCAAAATGGTATCTCTCCTTCATAATCACAATTCTCATTTTCATAGTGAAGTTGATCTTAGGTAGGGTGAGTGCCACCTGATTACTATTTGATTAAAGCATTCCTGTGAAGTGTGAATGAGTGAAAGCCTCAGCTTTCTTTCAGGAAGTAGGGTTTAATCTTCAATCTTCTATTTTGTTTTAAGAGAGGTGTTTTTGTTTTTTTTTTTGTTTTTTTTTTTGAGAAGGATTACTTGTGTCACATTCCTGGTCTTCTAAAATCAGTTGCAAATGTACTCACAACAGTTGCTAACTCTGCTTCTGAAAGATTGTTGGCCATGGGTGTTAGCCATCACTTAGAAGATAACAAGGAGTAGAATGGTAGGTTTCATTAAGAGAATTAGAAAACTGTTAAGACTGGGAAATTTTCCAGGAAAAAGAAACCTTTTTGGGTATGACTAAGCAGGTCTATGTCATGCATGTTTTGGATCTTGAGAACCTGAGAGAAAGAGGGAATCAGGAGGAGAGGGCCCCATAGGGGTGGATATCATGGGAACAGACACAAAGACTAAGGCACAAAAACCAATTTCAGTGTTGGTCTTGTGCTGGTCCTCGAAGCATACTGGAGATGATGGATAAAACTTAGAATAATCTATTACTTATTTATTGAGTACTTTTTATATTTCTTGAGTATTTATGTATCATTTTTCTCCCTGAAGAGTTATGCCAGGTTCTACGTTAACTTTCACATTGCTGAGCATCTCTTGGGCTTAGATCTTAGAACTGATCTGTGAGTGAGCTGGTGATCGGTGGCATCAGAATCTTCCAGAGAGCTTTCATAAATCTCTGAAAGAGTTTAATTTAGTAGGTAAGGTAGTTTTAATACTCAGCCATATCTGCCACTGGCCTATAGAATTTAAGGGCTGTCTCTGAAGCTAGACAAAGAGAATTGCTCTATAGATGCCCACAGTTAAAAACTGATTCTCCAAGTCAGTTTCCATTGGTCATGACATATATACATATTTGTTAAATAAACTTTTTATTTTAACATAACTATAGATGCATAAGTAACTTAGAAATTATTAGAAATAATACATAGATATCATATGTAACTTTTACCCAGTTACCTCCACAGGTAACTTTTTACAATATTGTACTGCAGTATCACAACCAGGATGTTGGAATGTTGCTTATAGTCAAGAGACAGAATATCTCCATTACCAGGGGGATTCCTAATGTTGCCACACTCACTTTCCTCCTGTTCCCACCCGCACCTAAATCACTGGCACCCACTAATCTATTCTCCATTTCTATACTTTTGTGATTTCAACAATGTTATATAAATGGCAGAATACAGTATGTAACCTTTTGAAATTGGCTTTTTCTTTTTCAGTCAGCATAACTATCTGGAGATTCATTGAGGTTGTTGTATGTATTGTTAATTCTTTTCTTTTTTATTGCTGAGTAGTATTCAATGGTATGGATGTACTTGTTTGTTTAATAATCCACAAATTGGAGGACATCTGAGTTTCCAGTCTTTGATGGTTATAAATAGAGTTTCTATAAACATTTGAACAAAAAATTTTGGGAAACGTAAGTTTTTCTTTCTCTATGATAAATGGCAGTTTCATGTTTAGGTCTTGAAGAAACTGCTGAGCTGTTTTCCAGATTGGCTATATATTCCCACCAGTGGTGTATGAATGATCCAATTTTTTCATATACTTGCCAGTATTTCATGTTGTCAGTTTTTATTTTAGCCACTCTGATATGTTTGCATTAATAGCTCATTGTGGTTTTAATTTGCATCCTAAAGGCTAACGATGTTGAACATCTTTTCATGTGCATATTTGCTATCTTTATATATCTATAGACATATAAAATGTCTCTTCATGTTTTTTTGTCCACTTTCTAATTGAATTTATTTTGTTTTTAATATTGAGTTTTGAGAGTTCTTTGCATGTTCTAAATTCTAGTCTTTTGTAAGATATGTGGTTTACAAATATTTTTATCCCCAGCATGTGGCTTTTCTTTTCATTCTTTTAACAGGGTCTTATGAAAAGAAAAAGTTTAAAAAATGTTGGTAAAGTCCAATTTATGATTTTTCTCCTTTTATGGATGGTGCTTTGATGTCAAGCCTAAGACCTCTTTGCTTAGCCCTAGATTCTGAGAATTTTCTGGTTGAAAGGCTATCTTTTGTCCATTTAATTGTTTTTGCACCTTTATAAAAAATAAGCTGGGCCTATTTGTGTAGGTGTATTTCTGTGTTCTCTGTTCTATTATTTACATGTGTATCTCTCCACCAATACCACACAGGTTTGATCACTGCAGTTGTACTATAGGTCTTAAAATCTGGTAGGCAAATTTCTCCCACTTTATTCTTTTTCGGAATAGTTTTAGTTATTAAAACTCCTTTGCTTTTCAATATAAATTTTAGAATGATATTGCCTATATTTATAAAAAATCTTGCTAGAATTTATAGGAATTTCACTATCAATTTGGGGAAAATCGACATCTTTACTATGTTGAATCTTTCAATCCATGAACATAGTATGTCTCCATTTATTTAGCTCTTTGATTTCTGTCATTAATGCTTTGTATTTTTGTAGTTTTCACAAGTCTTGTGCATATTCAGTTTTGCACCTAAGTATTTTATTTTTTAACTATTGTAAATGTTACCTTGTATTTTAAATTTCAGTGTTCATCTGTTCATTAATAACATATAGAAATGTAATTTAATATAGCGTATCCTGCAAACTTGCTGAATTCATTTAAAAGGTTGGGTTTTTTTTGTATATTCTTTGGGATTTTCTATAGAGACAATAATGTCATTTGCAAGCAGGGACAGTTTTGTTTTTTCCCTTCTGATATGTTTGCTTTTTTTTTTCTTTTCTTGCCTTATTGCACTGACTAGAATTTTCAGCACTTTGTTAAATAAGAGTGATGAGAATAGACATCCTTGTCTTATACATGATCTTAGAGGGATAATAGTCATTGACCATTCAGTATAAAGTTTCCTGCAGATGTACTTTATTAAGTTCATGGGAACTTTATTCTATTTTCTGAGTTTTCATCATTATTGGGTGTTGAATTTCATCAAATATATATATTTTTTACAATGACTGATATGATCATAATATTTTTCTTTTTGTTCTGCTAATATAGTTGATTTCATTGATTGATTTTTGAATTTTGAACCAGTCTTGAATCCCTGGAGTAACCACCACTTACTCATTCTTCATAATCACTTATATATATTGCTGAATTCTATTACTTAATTCTGTTTGTTAACAATTTGTTAAATATTTTTATGTTCATATTTGTGGCTGTTAGTGGTCTGTAGTTTTTTTTTCTTCTTTGTACTATCTTTGGCTTTTGTATCAGGGTGATACTAGTTTTATAAAATGAAGCAATTACGTAGAATTGGTGTTAATTCTTTAAATGTTTGTAGAATTCTCCAGTGAAATAATTTGGACCTGGGATTTTTTTGAGGAGGAGGTTCAAAATTATAAATGAAATTTCCTTAATAGTTACTGGGCTATTGAAATGATCTATTTCATTAGGGTGAGCTATGATAGCTGTGTTTTTCAAGGATTTGAGTCCTTTCATCTAAATTGTCAAATTTATGCTTGTAGAGTTGTTCACGGTATTTATTATTCATTTTGTGTCTGCAGGTTCTGTAATGATAGCCCCTGTTTCATTCCTGATTGTGTCTTCTCTCTTTTTCTTTATTAGTTTTTTTAGAAGTATGTAAATTTCATTGATCTTTTCAAAGAATAGCTCTTTGTCTTATTTGTTTTAGTTATTGTTTTAATGTTTTGAATTTCACTGATTTCTGCTTTATCTTTATCTTTATTATTGCCTTTCTTCTGCCTCTTTTGGCGGTATTTGGTGTTACACTTTTCTTTTTTGCTAGATTCCTAAGGTGGAAACTTTGAGACATTTCCTATTTTCTATTGTATGCATTTAGTGCTAAAAACTTCCCTCCCACACTGATTTAGCTGTGTCCCACAAATTTTGATATGTTGTAATTTTCATTTTCAATGAGTTCAATATAGTTTTTGATATTTTGATATCTATTGAGGCTTCCTCTTTGAACTATAAGTTATTTGGAAGTATGCAGTTAAGTTTCATGTATTGGAGATTTTCTTTTATCTTTCTGTTTGATAGAGTTGGTGAGAAGTGGTCAGATTCTAGAAATATTTTGAGGATAGGGCTGACAGGATTTGTTAATAGATTTAGTATGGGGTATGAGAGAGAGAGAGAGAGAAAGAGGAGTTAACAGTGGTTCAATCTGGGCAATTGGAAGAATGAACTTGTCATTTACTGAGAAGGGGCAGATTTAAGGAGGTGCAGATTTTGGGGAAAGTGAGGAGTCAGGGGTTTGGGTTTGGATATATTAAGTTTGAGATATCCTTTAAACTAGATGTCTAGTGGAACATTGGCTATGTGAATCTGAGTTCAAGGATATAAATTTGGGAGTTGTCATTCTGTATATGATATTTAAAGATATGAGATTATATGTGGTCGCATCCACAGTGGCTGGAAATAAAGAAAAGAGTCCTGAGCCCTAGAGCACTCTAATATTTAGAGGTCAAGGAGATAAAGAGAAACCATCAAAGGAGAATGAGGAGAATTCAGTAAAGTAGAAGAGAAACCAACAGAAAGTGGTGTGCTGGCAGCTGAATGAGGAAAGTGTTTCCAGAAGGATGGAGTGATTAATTTGTCAAAAAAGAGGAGAACTGAAAATTGACACTCAGATCTGGAAATGTGGTGATCTCTGGTGGTTTTGCCAGGATCAGTTTCTACAGCAGAGGAGGGAGGAAAGAAGAAAAGGAGAAGACAAAGAGATGGCAAGTATAGACAAATATTTGGAGGAGTTTTGCTGTAAAGGAAAGCAAAACAATGGGGTGGTGGGTGAAGGGGACATGGGTTGAGGGGTCATTACTACACATAACAAGTAAATATATACATGGGAAATTTATATATCGAGTTTGAAATTATTTTGATTGACAATGAAGTATAAAATTTCATATAGTGAAAAGTCTTCAATAGGCTTGATAATCTTAGCAAGAGGATTTATATTTGAAGAAGACTTAGTTAAATATGAGTTGGTCTACGCAAGATGTGTAATTTTAAAGGTTGTGTCTTTGGTTTAATTTGGATTTGCAATTTCAGTTAACCCTTTCCAATAAGAGCCCCCAAATGAATATTTACTTAGCAGTGATAGAAAACTTTATATTTACAGAGTACTTATCAGTCTCTGTATCAGAACAAACACAAAAGAATGAAAATGCTGTTAGCAGTGTAGGAGGGAATTAAAGCAAAGTGGTCCCAAACCAGGGAAACTGAGTCTTAGGGCATATGTGGGATCTGAGGGAGAGACTAACCAGCAACCCTCCACTGGCACTAACCGTCAAAGTCTTGAGCTACTTCACTCTCTTTTCCTTTCTCTTCATTGTTTTTTTTTTTTTTTTTTATTTTTAATCGCTTTCTACATTGAAACATCTATTTTGAACTGCTTCCAGCTTTCCAGCTTTCCGGCAGCAGAGTCATTTCTATCAGAAGGATTTTACTGGTTCTCCAGGGCTCCTGACTTTCCAGAACCTATCGCTTGTGCTCTGTTTCTTTCTTTTTTTTTTCCCCAAATATGTTTATTTTATTTTTTCAGTGTTACAAGATTTATTCTTCATGCACCACACCCAGTGCTCCATGCAATACATGCCCTCCTCAATACCACCACCAGGCTTGCCCAACTCCCAACCCCCTCCCCTCCTAAACCCTCAGTTTGTTGCTCATAGTCCACAGTCTCTCATGGTTCATCTCCCCCTCTGGTTTCCCCCCATACATCCCTCCCTTCCTTCTCACAATGCCTTCCATGTTTTTCTTTATGCTCAGCATGTGAGACCATAAGATAATTGGCTCTCTCTGCTTGACTTATTTCACTCCACATAATCTCTTCCAGTCCCGTCCGTGTTGATACAAAAGTTGGGTATTCATCCTTCTGATGGAGGCATAATATTCCATTTTATATATAGACCATATTTTAACCATTCATCTGTTGAAGGGCATCTTGGTTTCCTCCACAGTTTGGCAATTGTGGCCATTGCTGCTATGAACATTGGGGTACATGTGGCCCTTCTTTGTAATGCATCTGCTTCTCTCTTTTCCTTTTCCAGCTGAGAAATCCAGCGAGGCCACATTTCCCAACCTCCCTTGTGGTTGGTGGCTGGAGGCGTGGACAGAGGGTGGAAGTCATCTCCATTCCACTTCCAGCTTGTGGCTTGGCGGTTGGGGAAACCTGTACACACTCCTCCATGCTCGCTCGCTCTCTTTCTGTTTGCGCGCACACACAGGAAGATGCTTTGGATGAGTATGGGTCTTGAATGATTGTGGAGCAGAGCACCGGCCCTGAAGAGTGTTGCATGGGGGCACCAGCAAGAAATGGACTTTTATTCTGTGGAAACTCTGATACTGTTTATTATAGTCGTGAGCCTGTTTTGGTTGTTACATACTCCTTTGGATGAGATGCAATGAGTTTTGGCTTTGCATTTAGACTTAAAAAGTCCAGAAGTTAGGGGTGGGACAGTTACACAATTTGATCTGGAAGCATGGCTACATGCAAGGACCAATTTTGAGGGCATTTTTGGCACTGAGAAGGTCACATTGGGAGGTAAAGAACTATTTTAAAAGGAGCTTTTCTGTAGCCTTCTAGGATCTTTTCCTTTAAGAATGTGAGCCATCTTTAGGCCCTCCAGGCTTCAAGGGGTGTGAATGGGAAGAGAAATTATTCAGCAACTACCCTGTGTTGGGCATTTTTCTTTGCAGAATCCTATTTAATTTTTATAAGAATCCAACAAGGTAATAAAGATTAACCCGTTTATGGCTGTTTACTATCAACTACAGTCATTATTCTTTTTGATACCCAGTTTGTTACAGATTTGGGTACAGGAATTCCTTTCCAGTTGGCACCTATGTAATTTTGACAAGCCCCCTTTATGTATGTATGTATGTATGCATGTATTCATTTATTTTTTAAAAGATTTTATTTAGTTATTTGACAGAGTGAGCGAGAGAGGGAACACAAGCAGGGGGAGTGGAAGAGGGAGAAGCAGGCTTCCTGCTGAACAGGGAGTAGGCTGTGGGCCTGGGATCATGACCTGAGCTGAAGGCAGGCACTTAACAGTTGTAACAGTTGAGCTATCCAGGAACCCCTGTATCTATCTATCTATCTATCTATCTATCTATCTATCTATCTATCTATCATCTATCTATCATCTATCTATCTATCTATCTATCTATCTATCTATCTATCTATCTATCTATCATCTATCTATCTATCTATTTATTTTAAAAGATTTTATTTATGGGAGAGTTCAGGGGGGAGGGGCAGAGGGAGAGGGACAAGCAGACTCCATATGCTGAATATGAAGCCAGACCTGGGGCTCAAGCCCAGGACCCTGAGATCATGACCTAAGCTGAAACCAAGAGTGAGTCACCCAGGCGCCCCTCCCTGTCCCCCCTTTAATCTTCAATTGTTTCCTTACTTTCCAACACCACAAACTGTCTCACCTTGTACTTTTCCTGCCTCTGATCTGGAATGAGCTATCTCTCTATGGTGACCTGCTTCCTTTAGAGAAGAGTATTTACAAATGAAGGCCCAGTGCTTATTGCTACTGGTGTGTCATTACTCCTAAGTCTTTGAGTGGGTCAGTATTAAAAGTCATGAGTTCATATTGATATTTCCAGTTCAAGTTTAGCATTACATTTTGTTTGATTTTATATTTGTATCCTTTTATTTTTGCAGAAAATCTTAGTTCTTTTTTTAAATTAATTAATTAATTTTAGAATAAGAAAGAGTATGAGTGGGGGGAGGGTGAGAATCTCAAGCAGATTCAAGCCCCACTTGGGCCCCGATCTCACAACCCTGAGATCATGACCTGGGCCACAGAGTCGGATGCTTAACTGACTGAGCCATCCAGGTCCCCCTCCATTTTTTTAAAAAGAGAGTATAACATTATTTGCAGATATTGATATACCTGGGAAATCCTGGAAAATATACTGAAAAACTGTTATAAATAGTAAGGAATTAAGGATGTGGTTGGGAACAAAATTAATATATTAATATTAGAAAAATCAAAGGCCTTCTTCTATATGTAAAACAAACCAGTTAATAGAGATAAATGGAAAATCCCATTTACGGTCACACACAAAAAATTGGGGATTAAACCTAACAAAAAATGTGCAAAATCTAAAGAAATTTAAAAATGGGGGCACCTGGGTGGCTCAGTCGATTAAGCGTCTGCCTTCTGCTCAGGTCATGATCTCAGGGTCCTGCGATAGGGCCCCACATTGAGCTCCCTGCTCAGCGGGGAGTCTGCCTCTCTTTCTGCCTCTGCTCCTCCCTTTGCTTGTGCTCATGCTCTCGTTCCCTCAAATAAACAAATACAAATCTAAAAAAAGAAAAAACCAAAAAAAAAAACAATTTAAAAATATCCCGAGGGACACAAAAAAAGACCCGAATGAATGCAAAGGAACCACCTGTACCTAAATAGAAGGGTAGTGTTGATGACAGCCTTATAAACAACATGTTTACTGAGCTATTATTATCTCTCCCATTCCGAACACTTTTTGTATATTGGCTCATTTAATCCTCACAGCCCTCTGAGATGGGCAGATGAGGAGACCTACACAGAGCATGAGGTTAGGTGACAGGGTCATAACAGCTAGTAAGTGGAAGATGCCCGCCCTACAATTTAACCATAGAGAACAATTAAGTGATTTTTAGTAGATCCAAACAATAGTGCAAACTGCACTGTTATCTGATTCTGGAGTGTTTTCATCACCCCCAAAAGGAATCCGTGCCTGGTAGCAGTCAGTCCCCGTTCCTCCAGCCCCCAGCTCCCGGCAACCATCTTCTACCCCTCTGTCTAAGGATTTATCTATTCTGGACATTTCATAGGGATGGAGTCCTATAATATGCAGCCTTTTGTGGCTGGCTTCTTTTGCGTTAAGATATTATTTTTAAGGTTCATCCATGTTGTAGCATGTATGGTTACTTTCTTCCTTCCGATGATGTAATAATATGTCATTGTATGGATTGAGAGGATGTACAGCATTTTGTTTATCCATTCATCAGCTGAGGGACATTTGGATTGTTTCATTTTTTGGCTACTATAAATAATGCTGCTATGAATACTGGCGTACAAGTTTTTGTATTAACGTCTGTTTTCACCTATTTAGAGTAGTTCATTGAAAGTTTTCTCCAGTAAGTTCAATGATCGGGCCTCTCAGGGAGAGTGTCTGTTGGTTGCCTTTTTTCCTGTGTATGGGTCATACCTTCCTGTTCCTTTGCATGTCCGTAGTGTTTCAACGTTTATTGTTGAAAATGAAGCATTTCCAGTGATGCTATGTGGCAGCTCTGGACATCAGATTCCCGCTGCCTCCCAGGGCTTTGTTGTTGTGATGCCTGTTGTCATAGTTGTTTGTTCACTTAGTGACTTTCTGAACTCATTCTCTGAAGTCTTTAAAGATTTTATTTATTTATTTGGGAGAGTGAGAGAGAGCACAAGTAGGGGGAGGAGGGGCGGAGGGAGAGGGGGAAGCAGGCTCCCCGCTGAGCAGGGAGCCGCATGCAGGACTCCATCCCAGGACCCTGAGATCATGACCTGAGCCAAAGGCAGATGCTTAACTGACTGAGCCACCCAGGCATCCCGTCTCTGAAGTCTTGATTGTCGTGGCCACTGAAGTCACTGGTTAGCTCAAGGATCAGTTAGCGATGGGACAGAGCCTTACCTAAACACCTGGAACCAATGTCTCCTGGTCTTTGTCAAGGGCATCACCCATGTAGTTTACAGCTCTGCTTTTAGCTTCGTTAGCTACTTGGACAAACCTCAAGGACAATCAGAGGTGAGAGTTTAAGACATTTTCAGGTCTGTTTTTGAAATTATTAATGGTCCTATACATGTGCATGGTGGTCTAGAGTCCCAGAAATATACCTGAGATTTTCAAAACCTCTTATGGGTGTCTCATTCCTCTATCTTTCCTTTAAGGGTTTTTGGTGAGTTTACTATTTGTCCTACCTATTATCTTTTGCTTCAGACCACTGTCCTGGTAAAACATTCAAAAACATCCCCCTTCCCCAGAAACATTTAGCACGGGGTACGTTTGAGTGAGGTGGAGTAAGACTAGCCCTTTGAGCAGAGTCTTCTAGGGAACCACCAGACAGGTCAAAGAATGATTTCTCTTTGGGATTGAGGCTTTGAAAGAGCTCCAGCCCTCTTTGCATCCCTCCAGTCCTGGGAATGTGGGCTGTTACTTTTCAGGTTCTGCCAAGCTGGAAAGTGGGAAATGGGACTAGCGTAAATGAAAAGGCCACAATGTCTGTTGCCCTTCCTGTGATCCAGATATTCCCTTGCTTTAAATTCTCCCCAGGCTACTGTAAGCCTTTGCCTGATACCAAGTTTTGAAAAAGTTGATTCTGACTTTTTTTTTTCTAGTTTTTTCTTTGCTTTTATGGAGGGGTGAACTCGTGGAGGTCCTCCTGCTATTTCACCACCTTAATTAATTTTTACACTTAAGAGTATTTCTAAAATTTGGAAAGGGGCGTTCCTTAAGTTGGTTTTAAAGTTCACGTGAAGAAATAAATAATTTAGAATAAATCAAAAATCCTCAAAGACAGTAATAATGTAAGAATGCCTCCTCCCCCCACATCTGGCTGGCTCAGTCAGTAGAGCATGCAACTCTTTTTTTTTTTTTTTTTTAGATTTTATTTTATTTATTTGACAGAGAGAAAGAGATCACAAGTACACAGAGAGGCAGGCAGAGAGGGTGAGGAAGGAGGCTCCCCCTGAGCAGAGAGAGAGCCCAGTGTGGGGCTCAATCCCAGGACCCTGGGATCATGACCTGAGCAGAAGGTGGACGCCTAACCAACTGAGCCACCAAGGTGCCCCTATGCCACCTAGTATTAAGACATATATTAAAAGTACAATTATTAAGACAGTGTAGTACTGGCAATAAGTAGATCAATGAGACAGAATCAAGAGTCCAGAGAAAGAACCTACTTTTGTAATTTAGTATATAATACTGATGGGAGTGCATGTCAGTGAAAGAAAAGAATTTAGTAAATTTACTAGCACTAGGAAAAACGTTAAGTTGGATTCTCATCTAACTTCTCACAAAACAGAAATACCAGATGTATCAAAGGTTTAAACAGAAAATATACAATCATTAAATAATGGGGAAAATAGTTCTGAGAGGTTTCAAGATTTTGGAAGCAACCCAAATATTCATGAAAGTAAAATAGATAAACATATGTGGCATATTCATACCTGATGGTAATATACAACAATGAAAATATATGAACTATAGCTTATATACAACAACATGCTTGAATCTGAGAAATATGATGAGTTAAAGAAATAAGACATTAATGGATACTCTAAGAATCATAGAATATTACTCCATTCATATGGAATTAAAAATGAACAAAATAGGGGCCCCTGGGTGGCTCAGTTGGTTAAGCGGCTGCCTTCCGCTCAGGTCATGATCCCAGGGTCCTGGGATCGAGCCCCACATCCGCCTCCCTGCTCAGCAGGGAGCCTGCTTCCCCCTCTCCCTCTACCTGCCACTCTGCCTACTTGTGATCTTCCTCTCTGTCAAATAAATAAATAAATAAATAATCTTTTTAAAAAATGAACAAAATAAACTATTTTTTAGGCATGCATCCAAATGTGACCAAATTGTAAAGAAGCAAAAGGAAGTGGTTATTATAAATATCAGGTTGGTAGTTACCTCTGGGATAATGGTGATATGGTGAATAGAGAGGGAGGCTTCTGAGGGTGAAGGGAATATTCTAGTTCTTGACTTGTTTAGTGACTATATGGGTGTTTAATATTCACCCATTAAACTATTCATGTAGGTTTATGAACTCACCTGTATGATTGTTATATTGCACCATAAAAGGAGAAAAATTATACAGAAAATGTAGTTGATTTCTAGTATTTAGCATTGTATCTTGGGAAAATCCTATTTTGAGGCTGTTTCTATATTTTTAATTCCATTTTCCTAGATTTCTCTAGACTCGTGCTTCCTAACATAAGAAACTCTTTCTTTTTTCGAGAGATTCTGCCGTCCACTTCCTAGGAAATGCCACAGTATCGTTAATTAAATCATATCAGAGTGACATATAGAAACCTGTATGATGAAGCGACTGCTATTAAAATGTCATCCCCCTGCTGCAGGGGCAAGGAAGACGCTTCCTTTCTCTAGTGTCATCTGGTTTTCATTTGTAGATTGATATAAAGCTGAGCTCCAATCCTGGGCTCATAGGATTAAATTTATTAACTGCCAAATGGAGATGAAATTTACCTTTCAAGTCTGGTTTGAGAATAAAATAAGGTGGTAAATGGTGACTACTATGGCCTTTAATGAAGCAAGACAAATGATAGCATAAATGATTGCTCTGGAATGGAAAAATAATGTCCTTTTTTGCATAAGTTCAAGGGGAAATGATTTTTAAAAACGGGTTTGATGTAATTGTTGTTTCATCTC
>JAQQSY010003072.1:0-13236 GCA_028646535.1 Procyon lotor
GAACAGGCACAGACCCCTCCCACATGGAGATCAGGGCAGGCCACCCCTGATCGTGGCAGGGCCCAGAACTACAGCCAGACTGAGTCTGCACGTAAGCTTTATTTAGCCATTACTGTTTGCTTTTGTTTTATTTTTACATTCGCACTCCACTGGGAGAGGGCTGTAGTCGAATGCCCAGGAAAGCATTTGGGGCTGTGACCCAACCGTGCTAGGGTCAGCCTGTGTACGTTCTGAATCTGAGGCTTCTTCTGCTCTCCCCGTGCGTACCAGGCAGAGCAGAACGGGGGTCCTCGACTGACCTACCCAATAGGGATTAGAACGCCAAGTCACACCCAAACCTGGGCTGGGACCCCCATGCTCTGCTCTTAGTTATTTGTCATCCCCTTTTGGGATTGAGGTGGGCACCTTGTTGCTTTTATAATGCAAAATTAAGGGGTTCCGATGTGAATGGTCAAATTGTTTGTTCTAATGTTGCCAAGTCCGCTCTATGAATATTCTCTTATCCTTAATTCTTGCTGTGATGCTGAATGGAAACTTTTTTCTTTTGTTTTTAAGATTCTATTTATTTTGTTGAGAGAGAGAGAGAGAGGGAGAGAAGGCAGAGGGACAGAGGGAGAGGGAGAAACAGATTCACTGCTGAGCGAGAAGCCTGATGCGGGGCTCAATCCCAGGACCCTGGGAACATGACCTGAGCCAAAGGCAGACGCTTAACTGACTGAGCCACTCAGGTGCCCCTGAATGGGAACTTCTTGCTACCACTGGCCCCCTAAACTTGCCATACTGCCCCAGTATTATACACTACATTGGTTGCTTCTTAAGCAGCCTCTAGAGTCAGGTTAATTTATCCTTGACCTAGAGATTACCCTATGGCTAAATTACCCAGGTTACGGTGCCCTCTAAAATCTGTGCATAATTCTTTTCAAATAAAGCTCCCTGGATCTACATAGAAGTTGGCATTAAAAAAAACCCCACCTATTGTGGTGTGAAGGTCAGGATGCACTCGAGTGAGGTTTGTTGCTGGTAAATCAGAAATAACCCAGCAGTTCTGACTGGTAATTCACAACAATAATTCCAGAAGAGCAGCAGCCATGATGAAACACCTTTCCCTCCAGTCCCCCATTCAGGTCAGCATTTGGGAAAAGGCAGGGCATGGGAATACAGGAGAAATGTGAACAGCCTCCCATATTCGCTGCGTACAAAGACACTCAGAACAAGAGACAACTCTACCACACGTTGGGTGGGTCAGCTGGGGAACTCTGACCCTTCCTGAACTTCCACACCCAAACTGTTCTGGAGATTAATGACTCAGATCCAGGGAGAGGTGACGAAAAGAAGAAATACGCTAAATAAGTTGGAATAGTAACTAAATATTCTCTTGGCATCCACTTTTTCATTACACTTGACAAAAAAAAAAAAAATTTTTTTTTTTTCGAAGGGGCTGGAAATTTTGCTGAGAAACCTGAGTTTTGTTTTTTGAAGCCTTTAAGAGTCAACCATGGCGGCACTATTTAACCCACTATAGTTATTATACTTTTTTATTTCAAAATTTTTACTTTGAAAGGGAGACAGCTCCTGAAATTTAACTTTTTATTTATTTTATTCTTTTTGAAAATTAACTTTTAAAGTGTCAAAGTGGGGGCACCTGGGTGGCTCAGTGGGTTAAAGCCTCTGCCTTCGGCTCAGGTCATGATCTCAGGGTCCTGGGATCGAGCCCCACATGGGGCTCTCTGCTCAGCAGGAAGCCTGCTTCCCTCTGTCTCTCTGCCTGCCTCTCTGCCTACTTGTGATCTCTCTCTCTGTCAAATAAATAAATAAAATCTTAAATAAATAAAGTGTCAAAGTGTCCAGAAAATTCCAACCAAAAGTTTGACTGTAAGAGTATATTTAAGTTCCACAAATGTTCATGATAATTGTTTTGGGGATCGCCATCCAATCAAGCATTTGTAAGTCAGTCATAATGGTGTTTCATCCTATTTATCTTCTTCTTTGTTCCCACTCTCCACACCTTACTGTACCCTCAGTCCCCATTCATAAGCAGCTAGGGCACTGGGGACCCCTCCCCTTCCCACTGCAGTTGAAAATCTTACCAACCATGGACTCCACATCGGTTACCTCCCTGTCCAGGGTGGAGACATTGAAGAAACTGGTTAAGCTTATGGGAGCCCAGGCAAAAGGCATCCGGTATTTCCCCAAACGCTGGCAGAAGGCTTCAGCTTGAAGTTTTAGTTTTTCAATCTTTTCTTTACTCTAGAGGAAAGTGGAAAGACACAAGCAGAAACAAACAATATGGCGCCAGCACCAAGTCAGAGATCTCTGCCATGGATATGACAGCCATCTCCAAAGTCCCTACCGTACTAATTAAAAAGAGTGAACGGGCAAGAAAATGATACAACCCAGGCTAGAATTCTAGCTGACAAGAGAATACGGATCAGAAATGGCAGAATTTAAAGAAAGTCGACATTCAATTATTAAATACACCTTCAGCTAAGAGAAAAAAAAAAAATCCAAGTCTTGTTATATAGCTAAACAACAAGTCCTTTTAGGGGCTAGCTACCAGACTTGGATTTGCAAGACAAAATTTTGGGTTGAAACATTTTATAAATTAAATATCAAGCTTTCAAGAGAGCCTCTTTTTCAGAAGTTGCCTTGGGAAACTCTAGAAAAACCGATAAAGTTGCTTAACCACGTCCCTATTAGGTTGATAACACTTCCAGGATATTCTTTCTGAGTTCAGAAGAGAAGGTAGCTTTTAAAAAATAAATGCCCTGAGTTCAAGAAATCTTATTTGAAATGTATGAATCTAGAGTAGGACGCTGATTGGTCACGTCTTCTTCCAGAAAGGCCATGATTTAAAAGTCACATTGGAAACCTTTGCAAATGGGGGCTGAGAAAAGGTGTCCTTTTCACCTAGGCTGTCCCAGTGAATTTATGATGTGCAGAAGTCTTCGCCTATTTCCAAATAGCCACACCAGAAAAGATATTTGGAAATTGGCTGTGACTGTTGAGAAAGCCCAGCAGAGCTCAGGCACCATTGAGCTCTGTGAGGTCTCTGCAGCCTTCCCCACCTCGGTCAGGGCCTTGGAACCAAGACACAGGATGTGGTTTTTGTCCTAGCCAAGTTTTTTTAGACACTGGTATGTATGTCATTTGTTGAATCCAAGCATTTATTTCTTTAAAAGGTTATCAATGACCAGCTTCCCTTTCTCTTCATTTTTAACACACGATTTATCAGTGTCTCATGTGGGGACATATCATGGACATACTATGGACTTAACTATTTTGTGGAACTTCCAAAAAATAGCTGCTTAATCTAAGATGTCACCATTTAGCAATAGCCAAAGTGTCATACCTTTCCACCATCACCTTCTTTGATAACAATGTACGGTTCGGCACAGTCTCCAATCTCTCCCTGCTGAAGGACTTTTTCAATCTACCAACAAAAATAATATTGAAACAAAACTCATGAATTATATCCATATAATGGCATCAATGCAACCATCAAAATGAGGTTTTGTTACAGTACTTAATGACAGGGGAAGATGCTCACGCTATTTTCTGATTAAAAAATTAAGGTGAAAAAAAGTACCATAAAGAGTACTACACGATTTCATTAAAAAAAAATCATACAGGCCGATCTAAAGGATGATAGTAGATACACAGCAAATGTTAATAGTTTTTTGTATGGTGAGATTATGCGCTATTTTTATCTTCTTCCTAATGCTTACGTGTATTTTCTATTTTTAAGCCATAAACATGCATTATGCCTACAATAAAAAATGCAATAAAAGTTATTTTATAAAACAGAACCCACGAGACATATGTAAGAAGTGAAAAGCTCATTTTCTTCATTATTGCTTACAATGTAAAAAAGAGATATGGCCTCCGTAAAAGTCAGGATGGGGGACCAGAACCTTCCACAAAATGAATAAATGAACACAATAAATTATCTGTAATTGTCTCCCTTGTGTTTCCTATTAGGGCCGCTTCTCTGGATTTAACAGACATGTGAAGAAACCGAAAGGTATAGAATGGGGCAGCTTTTCACTTGGCTAACTGGCTGGGAAAACGAATGAACGCCACTCCTGTCTAGTATCTTCTTCCATTTTGCTTCAGGGGGAGGATCCGGCTGGCCAGAAACGTGGCCACCACGTTTGCGAGAGAGAAAAGGAGAGCTTTGAAATTTCCCAACCCTGTGCTCCAAGGAAATGTAGCTTCACTTGGAGGCTAAAGAGAAAAACAAGTGGCGTTAGTCCCGGTAGACTTTGTTGACATTAGACATCAGTAGAGACGTTCCCTCCAGATGAAATCTGGGCTAACACGTTCCATTAGGCGCACATTCTCCGCAGGCACCGGCAGGTATCAGGGACGACGTGTTTAAGCCAGAAACACCCTAGTGATGGAGCGTGTTCGGTGGTGTTCTTTTGTTCTCACGAAAGAAGTTGAAAACCCCCTCTCAGTGCCGCAGCACGAGGACAAGGCTGGTTCTCCCTGAGGCGCCCCGGGAGGGAGGAGAGCACAGACCCGTGAGCTACAGACTGACAGACTGACAGACTGACGACTACCACTGTCAGTCGGCTACCATCCACTTGTTCCTTCATTCACGGGGGTGGCTGCTGGGCAGGGAAGGGGAAGACACGCCTGATTCCCATTCTACTGAAGCTGGAGTCAGGAGCTTGCAGCGCAAATTGGGAGAAGTCAGTTTTCCCACGCGGTCAACGGATGGAGGTGTTTCAAATGAACTTTAAGTCGAGATAAAGGACCTTTTAGCGGAGATCTTGAAGCACTGGCGTCAAGCTCTAGTACGGGCAGCGTGGAACCCACAGGACAGGGGTCTCCAGAATCTGAAAGTGAGAGACTCCAGGTCTAACCGGACCAGGGGACACTATCCCCTTCCCCGGCTGGGCGAGGGTAACTCCAGGTACTTGGTGAGAAGGGCTGTGGGCTGCTGGAGAGGCGCACTGCATGGTCCCTCGTGCTTATGTGTGAAAGAAAGCCAGGTGTCCTCAGAACCATGGCGGGCAGAGGAAAGGGAGGTGGGGGAATCACCAGGGGATCTTTGTCAGATAAAGAGGCTGCCCTCTGTCCTATTCAGGAGGGGCTGGCTCAGGGCCTTGCACATTTATTTTTAAAGTTTCAAATCTCATCTTGATTCTCCATCCCTCGACTGATGAACAAAACTTTTAGGCTTGGCTAATCCCTTAGAGCAATAGTATATACAACTCTCAACTAGGAAACTCTACCTAAAATACAGTTGAGAGCCTGGTGTTCAGCCTGGGAAGAAAAATAAGAAAGAACTCCTCTTTCCTGAACGGCATCTGCCTGGTTGTGCGAAATAAGACACACCATTTATTGTGTCTGTAGAGAGAAAGAAGCAACAGTGACCCCATGACAGTAAAGGAAAAGAAGTCAGAAGTGAACCAGGGACTATCTTACTGAGCTCTGAATGTCTTCACTATATCCAGACAATTGACAGATTTGTCACTGCCTAATGAATGCACCTGTACATTTGGGAATTTAGGGATATATTTAGTACAAACAGTAACCTGTAGGCAGCCGCTGATACTTAGCAGACTATGGAGGATTAACTACAACACAGTCATCCCCTAAGAAGTAGAGCCCGAAGCAAGACTTGGCTCTATGGGATTAGTGTTGGCGTCCTTGGGTTTCCAGGCCGAGAGAACTTTGAATGGAACCACCTGCAAGGTGGTCCTAACTTTCCTCTATGTGGCTCTACCTTTCCTCTATGTCTAAGTGATACTGCATTGAAGAGGAAACCCGTTCAGTCTGACAACAACAGATGTGTCTTTTTGGCAACACAATTGTACCGTTACTCCCTCCTGAAAGCTTACATAGATTCTCCAGGAGCACCAGCAACCTTTCAGAACCTTTGTAAAATGGTGGAGAGGCAGCTAGAAAGCAAAGACACCTGCTACTTGTTAACTGACCTCTAAGTCACTTCTATGCTTTGGAATCTCGAGGCTGCTCTCTTGGGATCACGGGGGGAATCATTGGGATCCTGGAAGTAAAACACTGCGCTAACTAGAAAATGTTCCAAACCTGGAACTCTGCGTGGACGTGAAATAAAAAACCTGCCTTTTTTTTTTTTTTTTTACAATTTTGGGGTAAACAGTCAATACAACTAAATATCTGGCTTCAGGTAAGTGAAATACCCAATGTTTGTTGTTAACCTGTAACCATTCTGGTGTGCAGCAAAAGCCTCTGGTTTTCTCAGCCAAGAGTATAGCCGATAAAGCAAAGTCCTTCTACTTGGAACTGGCCCACAGATTTTGAGTTGTACCACACATAGTCGTAGTCTGTGACATGGTGATATAAAGGGACAGTGAAATTTGGAGACCACAGCCCACACGTTAAATTGTCAGAGCCTAGACTTGGGAACATTTCTCTACAGGGGTCTAGAAGAACACGAACAGTATTAGGGAACTCTCTCCAAAATTTACTCCACGGTACCCTCCCAGAGCTGGGCAGCTAAAGGTAGGAGGACCACTTTGGGCAGGAATAAAGCCTGTAATGGGCCACGCTTTCTTCTGCAATCAAAAGTGCCCACTGAGAGCAGTATTACAACTCCCACTTTACACATAAGGAAACGAAGTCTCAGCAAGGTTAGATAATCACCCAAAGTCCTAGAGCTACCAAGTTTCAAAGCCAGGATTCCAAACTGAAACTGTATGACTCCCAAACCCAGAGTTGTGCTAGCGTCCCATACAGGATTTGCTTGAAAAGGAAATGGGGCCAGTTGAACACAAAACAAAGCCAATATTGGGGTGCCTGGGTGGCTCAGTGGGTTAAAGCCTCTGCCTTCAGCTCAGGTCATGATCTCATGGTCCTGGGATCAAGCCCCTTGTCGGGCTCTCTGCTCAGCAGGGAGCCTGCTTCCTCCTCTCTCTCCGCCTGCCTCTCTGCCTACTTGTGATCTCCCTCTCTCTGTGAAATAAATAAATAAAATCTTAAAAAAAAAAAAAAAAGCCAATCTCACAGAGAACATGTGGATACATTCTGACCTCTCTTTCACACCAAACATGCTCGGGCAATAACACAACACGGAGAGCTTCCGAAGGCAGAATGTGCAAACCAGCTGTGCTCAGTTACCTTGACTACCAGGTAGATGTCGGAGGACGGGTAGGTGACCGAGAACACTGCAGATCTCGCCTGACTTGATGGGGCCACGGAGGGCGTGTGAGCACGCAGAAAGCCTTTGAACTGGTCAGAGTTCAGGTCACAGTGAAAATTTTCTGAGATCTGTAAACAAGGAGCAAGGCAAAAAAGAAGTCACCCCTGCTGTTCCCCTGGTCTACGCGTGTTCAAAGGGTAAGAAACCCACGAAGAAATGTTGCCAAAGGAGTAAGGGTCTTCAGAGACACGGTTTAGGATTAGTGGTGGCAGAAAAATCTGATATGCATTTTGTCTCAACTTCTAGATATTTTGGAGCTGCTGGAGAGCTGTTCCTCAAAACATTTAGGTTTTTAGTACACCATCTGTACTTCCTGAATACTAATGATGTGTTGGGCACTGCGGCAAAGAAGAGCGAGACATTGTCTCTGCCCTGCAGTTGGTTTACAGTCAAGAATGAGGAAAAAGGCGGGGCACCCGGGTGGCTCAGTGGGTTAAGCCTCTGCCTTCGGCTCAGGTCATGATCTCAGGGTCCTGGGATCGAGCCCCACATTGGGCTCCCTGCTCAGCAGGGAGCCTGCTTTCCCTTCCCTCTCTGCCTGCCTCTCTGTCTAATTGTGATCTCTCTCTGTCAAATAAATAAAATCTTAAAAAAAAAAAAAAGAATGAGGAAAAAGGCAATTGTGCTGCTAACTACAGTAGGAGCCAGAGATAAGGGAATGCACTCGTACAGAAGAGCACAGTGAAAGTTCCAGAAGGTGGGAGATCACATCCGGTGGGGGGCAGTATGGAGGGTTCCTGGATAGGGACAGATGGGAAGAACTGGAGGGTGACGTTTCACTGGGGAGAGAGTACAGGGCAGAGAAACCAGAGAAAGGTCTCAGAGCGTGCAAAGCCTAGAGCGCATGGAGCTCACAGTGAGGACTCTAGCTTGACTCTCCCTGGCTGACCCTGAAGAAAGCCAAGCACGGAAGTTCAGGGGTGTGTATTTCATGTTACAGGTGGTGAGGCCCCATTAGAGATTCTGAGCAAGAGTATGACAGGCCAAGCGCTCCCGGGCTCACCAGTGTAGTGTTAGTTAAGAGTCGCTGAGTAGTCTGGTCTCCCTTTCACTGCTAAGAGTCATAGCTGAGAACTGGCTGCCTGGCAGAAACTACATCTACCAGCATCCTTTGCAGGTGGAGTGAGCATGTGACTAGGTTCTTTCCAATGAACTGTGAGCACAGGGGCTGTGTCACACAGCAGTAACGACACCTCTGGGGGTTAGGATTGTCAAATGTATAGAATTGTCAAATCCCGGGGCGCCCGGGGAGCCTGCTCTGCTCAACAGGGAGCCTGCTCTCCCCTCTCTCTGCCTGCCTCTCTGCCTACTTGTGATCTCTCTCTCTCTCTCTCTAATAAATAAATAAAATCTTAAAAAAAAAAAAAAGAAAGAATTGTCAAATCCCTGCATCGTATACTCAAAACTAGTATAAGACTGTATGTCCCCTGTGCTTCAACAAACAAATGAAACACTTCCAGCCCCCCCTCCACCCATCTTTTCCCTTTTGGGGGAGCTACAGTGGCCATGACAAGAGTGGCTTAGGGAGGGCGCACACCGGAGATGGTGGAGCTCTGCCAGCTGGGGTTCTAGAAAGACCCAGCAGCAGACCTCTGCTGAGCTACCACCCGACCCACCCCACCCCACCCTGAATTGCTAAGAAACCAAGACAGAAACTCCTTTTTCAAAACCGAAAGTTCTCCAAATGTGGTCCCCTGCCCAGCAGCTTCAGCATCACCCGGGAACCCGTTAGAAATGCAGATTCTCACCAGCCCTCCCTCCCCCACCGGGCCTCCAGAGTCCGACCCTCTGAGGGGAGCCCAGCCTCTGGGCTGTCACAAGCCCTCCACGGGATCTCTGACACCTGCTCAGGTGGGAGAATTACTGCCTTACATTTTGGAAAGTAGAAGTTAGCAGTTTGAGCAGAACCTACCCTAGCTGATGTAAATCTCAGCGGTTATGAATATTTATCCAAGAGATACAGACTTCCCTAAATACCGAGAGCTGATGGGTCAAGGTGGTAACAGTGTCCTTTGTGGCTGTGTGGTTTTTGTCCTCCTCTGGGGTTCCCAAACTAACTAAACAGTAGAACACTCCTGAAGAAGCTTAGGTACTCAAAATCTTTTTCATGAAAAGGACATCACATTCAGTGAGGTCTTCACCTGATGGCAAATCAATACTCCTCCTGCACAAGATGCCTTCCATCCGTGATGAAACCATCTCACGGTGCAAAAACTCCCAAATTAAAAAAAGGAAACAAAAACCTCCCAAAGAGACGTAACATTACATATATACACGGGCTTGTCAAAAATGTATTTAAATTGCCTTGTTTGATGTGTTATCCTACACGCTGCGATTCCTTTTCTCTCTCCATCCTAAACAGGCCACCACCTCCAGCAGGCTTTTCCTTTAAGATTCTCCAAAGAACATAAATGACTAACATTGCCAGATCATTCCTGCAAAAACTGCCAAGGCAGTAGGACCGGATGTGTCAAAGGTCATTTGCTTTCAAATCTGATGTGTTTTTGCTGCAGAGAAGTGAGAAAACACGAACCCCCCCCAAATCATGAGCAGTAAGTGTGTGCCCCCCGGGAATGGGGTGTTCTTTGCTTCTTTACCTTTTTCCGTTCTTTAACATCGTAGAGGGCAATGCTGGCAAACAGAGGCTCAATTTCGATCTCAAACCTGTTAGAAAGAAAAAAATAGAGTTTTAACTTAGATGATTTTGAATTTGCTGAAAGTGCCGAGTTCTATAAACCAGTTAAAAATGTACATCGTTCCCCCAAAATATTTGGATAACTCCACCCAGATGAGACTCATACCAGGATATTAGTGAAGAAAGATGGGAAATTGGTGGAAAATTCCTAGTCACTGGAGATCGGGGTGGATGGCACCTTCTCCTAAAAAGCACTCATTGCGGGCAATGCAAGGGAGCAAGGGCAGAATGGTGGCCACAGCAGGATCCAATATGGCCCTACTTATCATTGTAGATGCTGCATTTTCTAATGGTAAAGCCTCTCTCTTGGGTAAAGGTTTTGTTCCTATTTTACCCTTTACTACTAGGGTAGGAAGGGTAAAGGGAAAATGAGGAATCCCTATTACTCAATTCTAAGTAAAAAAAAAAAAAACCATAATAAAGTTCTGTGGCTTTTACACAGATTTATAGGGGGACCATTTATGTGGGTGAATGTCTGGCCTTTCCTAATTTCTCTGCCGGGGGAGCTGCTGAGTTGTTGGGTCAATGAGCGGAGCGTTGCCAATAAACGCTGAGCTGTGGGGACCCAGTGAGAGCTGGAAACAGAGCAGCCCTAATCGCCCATTCCCCTTGAAATGGTGGGTTTGAGGAGACCGCATACCCCAAGCATAATCCTTCCACATGTTACAGGAGACACATGAAGCACAGATGCACACGTCCCAAGTTTCTCAGGCTAACAACCCATGATTTAGGATCCTGCTAGCTGAACGTGCTAGAGGAACCAGGCCCTGGACCACCATTACCGCCGAAGTCATGTAAATTAGGCCAAATTTTGTTTCAAGGCATGGGTGAGAGGATGGCCTTATCCCTGGGTAACCTTGTCTAAAAAGAAGACTTTTTTTTTCTTTTAAGATTGATTTATTTATTTGAGAGACAGAATGAGTGGGAGAGGCAGAGGGAGAGAGAAACTCAAGCAGACCCCATGCTGAGCCCAGAACATAATACTGGGCTCGATCTCATGACTCCCAGGTCCCGACCTGAGCCAAGAGTGGGATGCTCAACCAACTGTGCTACAAGGTGCCCCTAAAAAGAGCCCAGCCTTTTCTGATCACAGAACCTGAGGTTTTTTTCCTACAGGTGTATCTCCAAGCATAGTCCTCAGAAACTAGCATTTTGAGGCAAATGAGGAGTTTATCAAAATGTAGGTTTCTTTGTCCCCCCGAGATCTAGTGAGCCAGACTCTCTTGGAGGAAATGGTGGTGCAAGGTTTCCCAAAATCTGCATTTAAAACAAGCTCCCAAAAAAATAAAAAATAAAATAAAATAAGCTCCCTGGGGGGGAACCCAGGCGGCTCAGGTCATGATCTCCAGGTCCTGGGATCAAGCCCCGCATCAGGCTTCCTGCTCAGCAGGAAGTCTGCTTCTCTCTCTCTCTCTCCATCCCCCTATTCCCCCTGCTCATTTTCTCTCTCTCTCAAATAAATAAAATTTAAATCAACCCATCAGTCAATCTTTCTGAGTAAATTTGATGATGCACAGTTGTTTCGCCAGCAAGGAGACCCTTCTGAGCAGAGGTTACTTTACACAAGAAAGTATTAAATCTTTTACTAAAAGATTTCCCCACATTAAATGCTAGAGAGAAAAATACTTTGTGGCCATCCTCTTTTTTTTTTCTAGGTGCTAAACACTTGCAGATTCGACACCAGCCTGATTCATTCATTCATTCTTTCTTTTTTTTGCCTGATTCTTTCTACAGGCTTAAGGCTTTACGTATTTCTCAAAAGCAGAACAGTAACAGAGATCTCAACAGATTCTCAAAAATTACTAAGCTGATAAAATCTAGAGTGGTCGAAATAGAATTCTGCACGTTCGTGTCAATGGAGAAATGGGGTCTTTGACATGACCATTACATTTTTACTATTCATAATTTTGACACTGTAGGTTTACTTATAAGAACTTGTTTTGTTTTGTTTTTTAATCTGGTTTATTTAGAGTAGTTATGGCTGAGACAGTCTCTTTGGTCCCTTGCTCCTCTTGCAGGTGTATGTGGATATGGATGCTATTTAAGACCCTGAGTGGGCCAAGTACACTAGGAAAACACCTCGATTCTTCCTGTTTCCTGCTTTGGCAGTGGGGAAAAGCATCGCCAGAAAACTGACAATTTTCATTAAGAGAAATCCAAATGGCTCTATTCGTTGTTGTTATTGTTGTTGTTGTTGTTTTAAATAATACGTGTCTTAGTGGCCATGTTTTCCCACCTGTGAGAACTGCTGCTCTTTATTTATTGGAAGGATCTAGAAGGCTTGGTGGCAAAATGACATCAGAAGGGAGAATTCCTCCAATCCGGAACAGCGCGTAGTTATTGCACCTACGAGGGGCCTGATGTGTATCCTGTGGGGGTGGGTGAGAGCCTCAGACAATAGGGGGACTTCCTGAGCAACGCAGAGGAGACCAGCGGCCACTTCCACTCAGTCCTCCTGCTCGAGGCCCAGCTGACTCCCGCTTCCGGGAGTCTGGGAGTCAGCAAGGGTTAGAGGCAGCCTTTTGTAGCCCAGACTTGATAGAGAGCTGCTTTATGAGCCAGCTGCCCATCTCCCTGTACAAGACAAAAGGCCCTCCCTCCCCTCCCTCTGCTGGTAGAGCTGGCTGGGGGGAGGGGTTCCCACATCAAGGGAGCCCCCACAACTGGGTGAGCAGCTCTGGCTGCTTGTGTTCTCAGGAGAGGATCCGGGTGCTGGTCGAGGGGTCCATGAACTGACTTTAAGAGACGAATGACCCTCCTAACGGGGTATGCAAAAATAATGTGCTCATGTATTGTTGCCTGGATAGAGCATTTTACAACTGAATGTTTTTCGAGAGTCTGTGATTTGAAGCTGGAAGAATTCTCAAAAGTAGACGTCTGCAAGAGAGGCACGCACACACTTCTGACTGGATAAGCAAGACAGTCTATTTGTGTGCTAGATTTATTTTGATTTATTTTGTTCGTACATTTCAATTGCTCCTTTATGTGTATTCAATAATATATATAATATTTTTATCTGCATGTATAAAATTAATACACATATACAGAGGACAGAGGACTTTCTCCTACTCTAAAAGTAAACCGCCAAAAAAATTGGAGATAATTAGTGTAAACTAGATATGCCAAACAGTGGGCCCACCAGACAAATCCGGACGGCAGACAGGCGGTTGCAGAATATTTAAAAAGGAAACGAGAAGGTATGTAAGAAGTCAGGAAATCATGTAGAAAATTCTGAACTTCCAGCTTCTTTTGAAAAAGCAAAAACGAAAACCGAGCAGACAGTTGGCCGAAATGGGCCTGTGTCCCTGGAGGGCAAGAACTGGCCCCTCGTTAGCAGTGGGGACTCCCTTAC
>JAQQSY010003073.1:0-13236 GCA_028646535.1 Procyon lotor
TGGGAGTCTGGACCGAGGGCACAACCACTTCAAGTCAAGTGAACGCTTACCTGGCATTTCTGTGTCTGTGCTTTCAGGGGGACCTCTGTGGCTTTTGCAAGGGCAGCACTGAGCTCTTCGATCTCAGAGTTAAGGTCTTCCACCTGGGTCAAAGTAAGAACAGCAGCCAAGTGGGCAACGGGACTCTCAGGTCTCAAAGGGACAACTCAAGTGCTCTTCCTGCTGGACGACACAGTCTTCTGGTCAGGGGCTTCGTGGTCAGGGAAGGCGTGAAGTCGGAGAAGTGGGACCCCTACTCTGGCCACTCCCTAGCTGGGGGACTTCTTAATCTCCTTGAGCCTCAATTCCCACAACCAGAAGACGAGGAGACTACTCATCACCCAACTCCAGCACCGGCAGGGCTAAGCCAAGGGATGGGTACTGGTGCTAAAATCAGGCCTGGCCGAGACAAAGCATTACATGTCGCTGCCCATAGAGAGGGGCCCGGCCGCTCCCAGAATCTCTCGTCTCTGGTGACCTTCTCCTGTACCCCCGTCAGCGGGGACGCCCACGGCCACACGCTGGGACGGCCCCTCCACTGGTGCTACTCTACACTGAAGGTCTCCAACTTCAGTCGGGCCCTCAACTCCCACACTACACAACGGTAGCCACGGTAAGTACCATCATGACGAGCCAAATCTCTGCCGCATCCGACACCGGTGATTACTCAGACTCTCCCCTCTTTAGCTTCTTCAGCCCCATGGTTTCCTGGTTCGCTTCGTACTTGGCGCAGCCACTCCTGTCTCCTTCGTGCCTTCCTCCCCCCGTCCCTGAAATTCTGATGTCCCCTGCAGCCCCACCTCAGCCTCTTCCTTTCCCTTCTATACACTCCCGAGACAGGCAGACCCACTCTTAGAACTGTAACTCACCCCTGAGCTCTCCCCAGGCTCGGGGCTGCCGCACCCATCTCCCCCCGGACACCCCACCTTGGGGGTCCATGAGCTCCCCACAGTCAAGACTTCGTAAAGAGACTGGTCGCCTCCATCACCACACCCAGCTTGCCGTCACAGTCCATGTTTGGTGCTGTCGACCGAGTCGGTGGCACCGCCCTCTCCCAGTCACTCCAGCCAGGGCCCCAGAAGTCATCCTCCACTGCTGCTCCTCTCAGTCCTACATCCGCTCAGCAAATTTCCCCAAATTTGCTTCTAATTTTTAATTATTTCTCATTAGTTCTAATTTCACCTTCTGAGTAAGCCTCGCTCCTCTGTTCCTATTCAGCAGTGACCCCGGCTGTAACTCAGTCTTACCTTGACTCTCACATCCGTTGCTGGCCTCCCTACCCCCATTCTCTCCCTCCTGTAGCGCACTCCCCAGATACAGCCAAGGACCTCACTGAAACGCAGATGGGATCACACTCTTCCTCCTGAAGAGCCGTCAGTGACATGCCACCCAAACAGCCAAAAATGACTAATCCCACCACCACTGGCTGGCCCCGTGCAACCCCCCAGCTTCTCTAGCCCCCCTTAGGTTCTGCACTTGAGGCCCACACAACCTCAAAATGCTTTTGGTTCCACAAATACCTATCAGACTCTTTCCTAACTTAGTGGATTAACCGGTGTTCCCCGCTCTGCCTCCCCTCCCAACCAACTCCTACTCACCCTCCAAGACTCAGCTCAGACACCTTCTCCTCCAAGTGCCACTCCCCACGGACAGACCCTAATCTGGACCGGGTCCCCTGCCCTGCACTTGCACGGCCCGCTACATGGCCCTGTCTTTCTTCCTCACAGGACTTGCGAGCAGGGCTAGGTTTTCTTCTCAGAATCTGTGCCTCGCTCAGTTTCTGAGAAAACAACAGACTGCTACGCTGACAGTAACAAAACAGCACGGAACCACTGGCCACAACACTGGGTCCCAAAGGCAACGACCCAGGTCGCTCACTGGTTCACAGGCATGGCCTTGACGCCTAAAAATCCTTCATCTCAATCTTGTCTTTACAAGACTTGGGCGTTGTCCAATATGGCAGCCACTGGCCACCTGTGGCTGCTGGGCACCTGAAATGGGGTTCATCTGAGATGCGACGTGCTGTAGACACACTTGAACGTCAGAGATGACACTAGGATGAAAAAGATGCTCACCACCTCATTACTACTACTGTCTTAACTGCTGACATGTTAACATTTGGTATATTTATATTATTAAAGTTCATTTCACTTGTTTCTTACGTCTTTTAACGTAGCTACTAGAAAATCCAAACATCCACATCTATGTGTACCTTACATACTATTTTTCTTGGATAGCATTAGATCAGACATTCCAAATAATTTCTAATGGACTAACGGGCCCTTTCCCCATCACCTATACTCATCCTAGCTCTCTTATAAACTTTCCACCTGAAGCTAAAAATTCAGGGTCAGACAGGCCAGCCGCAGAAGCTAATAAAGAAAAATCTCACTTCGGGTGTCTCAGACTCACCACATACCTCTTTTTCCTTTGACTTTAATGCCATGGTTAGACCCTGAATGGCTTTATCCCTCTTTAAACTATTTTTCTTCTCTGTAGCAATTTCTCTTTCCTTCTCTCTCAGGTCCTCCTGAAGTGCCTAAATTAGATTAGAAAAAGATTCACTAAGTTGATGCGTTCCAACCAAAATGCACTGTAAATATATCTGTAAGAGTGCACTCAAACGCAGTTATTCTATCTTATTCCTGTCACCATGTGATTAATGTTTCCGAGTAGAGCTGAGCGCAGCGACGGCAGCTCCCAGTTATGGCGCTAGCGCTCACGGCAACAGGGCTGGGGGAGAAGAAGGGGATCAGATCAGTTACGACAGTGACAGCTACTCCTGTGGGAAGGACTCCAATGCCTTCTGGAATTTGAATACCGTCACATCTGAGTGTTTGAAACCCTACCAGGTTATTTGGGGGAAATAACAGATCATTAATTTCATTCCTTAATGCTACAAAAGCTAGCGGAGAATTTGGTTTGATGGAGACTGAACATACACATTTATAGTCTGAGTTCATTTCTAAAGATAATCATGCTGCCTCCCTCCTGGGCTGTTGTGAGGATCAAATGAGATAACGGACGGCAAGCACTCTCCAAGCTGGCAGGCGCCGCACAAATGCCGGCCCCCGGGACTGGGGGACATGGGGCAGCAGCAAGTCTGCGTCCCTGCTAGAGTTGCTCCAAGCCACCTGGTCTCAGGAAAGGGCCCTCGCCTCTCTGAGCCCCGCAAGTCTCATCTGCACAATGGGAATGTCGGCTTCACAGAATTACTGCCAAGACTGGGAGGCCTTCTCTGAAGTCCCGACGGCCTCCCTGGCACCCCCTAAGTGACAGCTATTGTCACACAGAACTACGTACTGCTCTCAGAATAAAGCATGAGGCAAGGGGAAATCTTCAATACACTATCGTAAATTGCATCAACATACCTGGATCCTCTCTTCAAAGCGGTGTCTCTCCTGCTGGCGCTCCATTTGTGCAGCCTGAGAAAAGGCATTAATTGGCACCGGAAGGGACCCACAATCCAAGAGCTTCCCCAGAACAATCAGAACGAGCAGCTCATTTCCCGACTTTTCCCCACCGCTGCGGAGGTCACGGCAGTAAGCGTCCGCTCCTCTCTGGCTCATGTGATGTCTCACCCAAGTGAGGAGAAATGTAAAGACACGCAAACCACGTGGGTTGATCACCAGCCCCACAGTGAACCCCCACACTTCACCCCCCGAAGTGAACTTCGGGGCCATTGGACCATGAAAAGGGCCAACGGAAGGACAGGGCCCGCGGGGTTCGAGGGAGGAGCAGGAGGCGCAGGTTGATTACAGTCGAAAACTAACCAGTGATGCTCTGGAAATCACTGCCGAGGCAAGGACAAAGAAGACTCTGCTCCATAAAAAAAATCAAGACTTTCCCTCCGCATCCAGGATGTCCCACACTGGGAATACAGCATGTGCAGCCGCCCCCCTCCCCGCCAGGTCCAGCGAATGCTGGGAGGCCCTCCTGCAGCTGCCGCGGAGGCTGCCTCGTGTGGGGGAGGGATGACCTCTGGGAGGTTCTGGGGTCTGGTACCAGCAACTCAGCAACTCCTCTGAGCCCGTTTCTAAAGTCCGAGAGGGGACCGTGACCGGGACCTCACGGAGTGGCCAGAAGGATTAACCGCGGCGGCACCCGGACCCCACACGATGCAGTTCCCCTCCGCCACGGCCTCTGACCCAAAGGTACAACAGGTACTGAGTTTTAACCTAGGAAAACCCAAAGGATGGGGAAAAAGTCCCAGGGCAACAAGAAGTCACCACGCGGGGAAACAGAGGCAAGCAGATACGGACTGTTTTTTTTTAACCGACTATGTCTAAACATGAGCCTGGAAAGGCCCTGACAAAGGAGGTTCCTGCTCCTTCCCAGCGGCCGTGGGGCTGACATTGGGAGGCAGTCGCTGTGTGGCTCGCAGGGACCGAGCGTGCACCCCCTCTGCCACAGGGGAGTCCGGGGCGCTAATTCCAGTCCCGGACCCTCCACAGCCCACCGGCTCACCTCAGCTCCCCTCTCCGGGGCTCCCCTGGGAGCCGCAGAGAGTCCTCGGGGCTCCCCAGATGATGCGCTCCCGTCAGGACATGCCAGCTGAGATTTCTCCTCTTTAAGGCACTGAATTAAAGCTTCTTTGCTCTTCAAAGACAGCTTCAACTCCTCAATCAGTCTAAAAGCGAACAAAATTTAAATATTAATTCTAAGCTGTTCTCTTAGCTCAGTGGAGCGGGAGGAGGCAGGAAATGGGGCCAGACATCTTCAGAGCAGACACGTCCAATGGCTGAACAGAACGGAATGGCTCTGTGCGGGTCGGAGAGCAAGGGCCAGAAGTCACGTGACTTCAAGTGTCCCCTCACCTCCAGCAGCACCCCGGGGGGTCCAGCCTCCGAGCTGCCGGACTACGGCCTGACCAAGCCACCCCCGTGCTCACACTTTCAACAGCCTCCACCACTGACAGCAGCTGACTGCTAATTTGTTTGGCCAAGAATCCTCTCTGCAAAGAAATGGGGTGCTGAAGCCTGAACGAACACGACGGATAAAGCGGAACTGTCCCGGTGAGTGGGCGAAAACAGAGAGCCTCTCTCCCTGGCTTCTCAGGGCAATGTTTAAAATACGCTGACCTTCGAGGTAAAGGTCAAACTCGTGAGCAAGGCAGGTAAGGCCCGAGCTTTCCAGGCCCAGAAGACCAGCGCCCCGCTGGCAGCTTCAGTTTCCTCTCTTACAGGAGGCCGCCAGCCGCACCCTCACCACCCCGGGGCCTCGCTCCCAGCTCCCTCCACAAGCCAGGCCATCTGTGCCTCCAGACCTTGGCTCACACTCGTCCCCCCGCCTAGAATGCCCTTCCGGACTCCATACACGCTCATCGCCCTGACCCTGACTTAGACATTACCTCCCCTTGAGGAAACCGAGCCAACCACACCCTGGGGCCCCCCCCCCAGGTAGAGCTAAACACCTTCCCCGGGCCACCAAATCATGCTCACTGACCATGACCAAGTTATTGAACCGCTACATGTCTACATTTCCTTGGCTATAAAATGGGGATAACTCACTCCCGTGGATTAGAGATAAAACATTTAAAATGGCCCTATGGGGGTGGGGAGGGCACCTGAGTGGCTCAGTTGGTTGAGCGTCTGCCTCTGGCTCAGGTCATGATCCTGGGGTCCTGGGATCGAGTCCCACATCAGGCTCCTTTCTCAGTGTGGAGCCTGCTTCTCCCTCTCCCTCTGCCTGCCACTTCCTCTGCTTATGCTCTCTCTCACTATCTCTCTCTCACTCTCTGTGTCAAATAAATAAAATCTTTAAAAAAAAATAAAAAATTAAAAAAAAAAAAACGGCCCTACATACCTCTAGGCATATAGCACAACTCAACAAATGACAGTTGCTATAATTATTACTTTTTTTTAACACTCAACAATTAGCATTTTGTCAAAGGACCCTCCAAAGAGGGTCCTTTCTGTAGCTGAGCCTCGAAAGCAACTTGAATGGTAGGAAGAGCAAAGGCCTGACGGAGAGCTTCCCTGGCTCCCAGGGTGAAGGTCGAGAGTCAGCTAAAAGTAGCGGTGCTATGGTCTAAATGTTTGTGGGCCCCCCCCAAATTCAGATATTGAAATCCTAACCCCCTCAGGTGACAAGATTAGGAGGTGGGGCTTCGGGAGGCGAGCAGGTCACGTGGGTAGAGCTCATGAATGCGAGCAGTGCCTGACAAATGAGGGTCCAGGAAGAGGCCCCACCTCTTCCACCCTGCAGGGATGCAGTGAGAAGTCTGCAGGCTGGAACAGGGCTCTCACCCAACCAGGCGGCCACCCTGGTCTTCCAGCCTCCACAACTGTAAGAAATAAATTTCTACTGTTTGCAAGTGACCCGATCTCTGGTATTTTGTTACAGCATCACAAACAGAGGAAGACAATCAGGCACGGAGGGTACCGGGGCAGCACCGGGGCAATGCCCCCAAATCTTGGACAGAGGAGTAAGATTGCCCTCTAGGGGTTCTACTCTGAAATCATCACATAATCAATTCAAGAGGTAAAAGTCACTAACTGTATACTTGAAATGGATGTGCTGTATTGTAGAAAACTTATACTTCAATAAAATTGATTTGTGTTACTTACCCTAAAGCAAGTTCCAGTAGGGATGGGAATGAGAGAGGCTGGCCTATGGGGACTGTGGCCCAACTGGAGCATGGGGCCATCCACAGGAGTGGCCTCAATCCTGCAAGACCATGGCCCTGGCTTGCCACACCTTCCAGGTTTTCAAAAGAAGCTAGAAAGCCAAACTTCTACGTGAAACTAGATTTTTTTTAAATAGGAGCAACTAATTCAAACTTTTTTTTTTTTAAAGATTTTACTTAGTTATTTGAGAGACAAGAGAGTGCACAAGTGTGGTGAGGGGCAGAGGGAGAGGGAGAAGCAGACTCCGCGCTGAGCAAGGAGCCCAATGAGGGGCTCGATCCCAGGACCCCGGGATCATGATCTCAGCCAAAGGCAGATGCTTAGCCAACTGAGCTGCCCTGGCACTCTTAATTCAAACTTCTAAAAGCACTGTGTAGGCCAAATAAAACATATCGTTTAGCCACATCTGACCAGCAGGGTTCCTCAATGTTAGCTGCCTTAAGGATACAGACTAGCTCCAAGGTCAGCTCGCAGGAGATCAAGTAGCTAAAGCACATAGCTTTCAAAAGGGTGGAGGAAGCTCTGAAAGACGACAGCAGTGCCCACGGAGCACGGGCCCCGCCCTGCAACAGGCCGGTCTGGACTGCACATCTGGCTCCGTGTCACCGGGGCAAGTCCGAGCATCCCCATTCCAAGTCCGCTCACCCGCTCACCTTCTGGCCTCCATCAGCTGGTGGGCAGGCCTGCCCTCAGGGAGAGAACATCTGACCTGAGCCCCTGGGGAGTCCCACCACGCACAGGCCCACAGCCCACGCGAGCAGAAATCCAGAGGCGGCCTCTGGCTGCTGCCCTGGCCTTAGGGAGTGTGACCAAGGCACATCCGTCCCTGAGAGACGGCCACTTCGGCAGGACTGACAAATCAGGTTTCTGTGCCTATCCAGCCAGTCCTGTGCGAAACCCCAAGAAGATCCAGCCTTTGGCAACACCCTGACCTGACCGCCCGCCCGTGGAGACCCCACCACCTACCCTACATTAAATACTCAGTAAGCGTCGGCCCTTCCCAAATCCTCCCTTCCAAAAAGAGGAGAAGCCGAGCTTCTGCAGCGTATGCTAACCTGGGTGAGGAGGTACCTCTGCAGCCTTTTCCCTCGTCCCCAAACTCATCAACCACCAAGCCCTTCAAGCCATCATGTCAATTCTACCTTCCCAACGCCTCTGCCTGTTCTCCGCCATGCTAGCTCCGTCACCCCAGTCCTGGTCACCATGACCTCTTGTCTGGACTTCTCCTTCAGCCTGAGAGGCAGTCTTCTCACCCAGCGCCACCACCAACCCATCCTTTAGGGGCAGCCAGAGGGAGAGGGATCGCTCTAAATTATAGTCTGACCCTGACACCACCCCATTCCCACCCTTAACTCATCAGCAGCTTGTCACATGCCCTGAAGACAAAACCCAACCTATTCAACAGAGCCCACATGACCTGGCCAGCTTCCCTCTCCCCATCTCTTCCCACCTCCCTTCCAGAACACAACTCTCCAGCCACGCTATAGTTCTCTAAGTCCCTGGGTCATGCTCTGTGCTCTCTGGCCTCTGAACTTCCATACATTTGGTTCCCAATGCCTGGAACACCCTTTCTTCCTCCAAGTAACTCCTCCTTTATCCTCACACTTCCCCTGGGAAGCCTCTCCTAATCCCACTGAACAAAATTAGAAAGATGGTATGTTAACCCAGTATTTATCCATCTGAGCCTTCGCACTCTGCTCCTGCCCTCCACTCCTCCCAGCTAGCTAGATGACAAGCATACGCCTTGACATGAGGTTCCTTAGGAGAGGGACCCAGTCTGCACCATTCACACCTACATTCTAACCACCACTTACTGAGAAGATGCTCAGAAGTATTTCTTGAACAAAGGGCATAATGATCCAACAGACCTGTGAACTAACTGCCAAGCATCCTCTGGGACCCCCGCAGGGCCCTTCCAATCCGCTCTCACCCACGACTTCTTCTCAAACCCTCTCCCTTCTTCCCCTTCACTGGCACCAGGAATTCTGTCTTTTCTTCTTTGGTGGCTGCCCCTGCACATTCTGGTCTCTTCCCTGGGTTCCCTATTTCCAATTTAACTGCTGGAGACCTGCAGGACCCCCAGGAAAGACAAATCTGTAAACCTTCTAAAGGCTTCACCTCTCATTAGCTGTGAGAGATACAAGGGAACGTATAAATTATTTCTATGGAAAAGGATTCCAGACTCTCTCACAGTACAGTGCCTAGAAAGGCTGCTACCCTGAGGGGGGAGGCCCAGCCAAAAAAACAAAACAAAACAAAACAAAACCCACCTAGGGAGCTTCTCTTCCTAGCCACATAATCCAGAAAAACACTCACTCACTCAACCCTGAGGCCCTATACCTCACAGAGAACTGTTTCCTGACTCGTCCTGAGATTCATCCCAAAACTTCCGTTTTCCAGGTCAAAGCTAAGAAGGTTGTAGCACCAAATAAATGTTAGCGCCTTCAGACACTGAAGCTAGGCCACTGCGTAAGTGCAAACCATGGCCTCTCCCTCAGTCTACTCATTCCTCTTTTATAGATAATCCTAAAACAAGAAAACAAGTTGCAGACTCAAACCTCGTAAGGGGGTACGGAGGCAGAAAGAAAAGCAAACAGCAGCTGGGGAGGTGGGGCAAGTGAGCAGCAGAACCCAAGCAACACGGTGGGCCTGTCATCGCGAGTCACTGAGCCACCAAAAAAAAAAAAAAAAAAAGGAACCAAAGTCAGTACCCTCTGTTTATGGAAATAGGAAAGCAGATCATTTGCTTTAGAACAAATTCTGTCAAATTCCAAAGGAGCTTGGCTCTTCAAATGGTCACAGGTTAGCCAGAAGTTTCACTTGTATTGATTTACACAACCTTCCACCTAGTGGAAGCAGCAAGGCAAAGCAAGGCAAGAGTATCAAAATGGAAGGGTCATGATAAAGAAGAAAACCGTAACTCTCTCCTGACCAGTTTTGATCAAAGTTTGGTTAAGACTGCCTAAAGGCCCTATGGCCCATCCATTTCTCTGGACTACATGGCACCCATTTTATTCCTGGACCAACAGAGAGCTCTATACTCCGTCTACACTGTTTTGGCCCCTTGCACTGTACTAATCTGGGCTGTCAGCCTGCATTAAAAGACATGATGAGGGGCACCTGGGTGGCTCAGTCGGTTAAGCGTCTGCCTTCAGCTCAGTCATGATCTCAGGGTCCTGGGATTGAGCCCCACATTGGGCTCCCTGCTCAGCAGGGAGTCTGCTTCTCCCTTTCTCTCTGCCCACCCACCCCCAGCTTGTGCTCTCTTGCTCTCAAATAAAACCTTTAAAAAAAAAAAAAAAGGACATGAAAAACAGTTCCCACAAAATTCACTAGCATCTATTGTGGGGATATGATGACTTCCTATTCCCTCTGGGAAGATCCACAGGAGAAATTTCTCCCCGACAATGTCAAGTAAACTGGGCTTCTCCTGAGTTCCTGGCTCACTATCTCTGGTGAACAGTGTGACTCTTACGTTCATCAAGGCTGTTTTTCTCTCCTTCCTCCGGTTACCAGGAAGCTCACAGCCAAACTGAAGGCCACATCTAGTATCCAAACAGAACTTTTCAGCAGGAGTTTTTATCTGTAATTCTATCCCTGTGCCCTATTCCTTTTCCCTCCACCCTGGTCTTACTCCAGGTTTTCTCACTGTGGGGGAGCAAGCAGAGAAAGGAGGGATGAAAGAGTAGGAAGAGGACACCCTCTCACCATGCTGCCTGAGAAACGAATGTCAGCACGTCACAGAGATTAAGAGCCAGACCTGTCTTTCTGCTCCAGGACCACGGCCATGTCCAAGTCCGCCTCGTGCCTCTTCTTCATCTCTGAAAGCTTCTTTTCCAAGCTCAACCGAAGAGCCTTCTCTGTTTCTGTCCCTGCAAAGGCCTTTTCCAGTTCTGCTTGGGCAGCTTTCACATCCTAGAGTTAAATTAAATGCATTTGATGCAATTTTTCAATACAATTGGGAACATTTTGAAAGGAAATTGGATTAAAATATAAATATTTATGACTTTTTCTCCGGCACATTTCCCCTCCCTGAATTGTACTATACATGGGGAGAATCAGTAATAAATACGTTTACCAGCCATTTTCCCCTCTTGTATCCTGAAGAGTAATAGGCATTTCCAATGGAAAAGACTCAACTCTACAAAAACTGTATTTTTGGGTTTGAAAAATCAGATCAATATTTACAGCTTGAATGCGAACAAGGAGAAATGTGCCTCTCAATACTTAAACATAAATCCCACAGTCCCCATAACCTCCATACAAATCCATCCCACCCACCCCCACCTCCCCCTATTTCTTTTAAGATGATGACTACACAATTCTCAAGTGCATTTCCTGTATCTCCAAGGTGACGTCGGTGGTGAAAAACTACGTTCTTCCTGAGAGCTCAGAGAGGCCAACAAGGAAATCCCCTAAATCACGCAGGCAGTGCCCGCCTCAGGGAAAAGGGCCCTGGAGCTCAGGAAAGTGACCTGGGGTAGAGCTGGATCTCCAAGTGCCCATGGCCTCGGACTACATCCCAAAGATAGAAGTCAAATCAAAGTGGGCTCAGGACCCAGCTCTCCTGATGATTTGCTGTGGGACGTTAGGTAGTCACTTAGCCTCTCTGGGCCCCACCTTATCTCTAACACAGGGCTCACCACCACCCCAATAAGGGGTTGCTGCAAGACTCTGTCAAAGGCTTGCTACGGCACAGGAAGCTCAAAGAATCACTGGCTTCCTCATCCCTGTCCTTTCCCTCCCCGGTGCCGTCCCCAAAATCACTGCCCAATATCCTGAGACGACATGCAAAACCTATCTCCTGAGTGCCTGTCAAATGCCAGGCTTTGGGCAAGGAGCCTGGTTTCTCTCATCTCCGCTCCTTACCCAGATAAGAAGTTATGCACAGAGAGACCGCCTACGGCAGCGTAGAGTACAGGCCCCAGCACTCACGCCTGTGCGACCCTGATCAACGAGATTGGCCACTCTGTGCCTGGGTCATCATGTTTTTGTTTTTAAAAAGAATGATGAAAGTATTTACCTCACAGGCTTCCCGAAGGGATGAACTGGGGGGACGTGTGAAAAGGCCGAGAAGGGCGCCTTACACGTGGCAGGACCCCCAGCACTGCTAGGACCACAGCTGTTAGGACATCACTACCGCAAAGCAGACGTCACCAGCCTCCCCTGACAGATGAGGCGGCAGAGGCCGGAGAAGGGAACAAGGCCAATCAGCGACAGGGCAGAGGGTCAACCCAGCGCGGGCTGGCAGTCACGGGGGCACCCTAAAACGCGGGCCGGCGCTTCCCAGGGAACGTAAGTGACTCAACCAACGAGGACATTGCAACCAAAATTCAGAATTTGGGGTCAGAAGACTTGTTTCGGTTCCAGCTCTACCACTGAGGACTAAGTGGTAAGAGGGACTCCCTCTCTCTCAGAGCTGTGTCTCGTCTATATTTTGGACCTAGGATCTATGCAGCCTCATGGGGCCAGTGTAAACCCCACGAATGGAAAAAGACCATTCTGGGCTGCAAAGTCTAGCACCGGAGCATCTGCCTTCTGGATCTAGAAGCGCTCTGTGCTGCCATCCCTCCTCGGAGCTAAGAAGAGCCAAGGTTCCAGATGGAGAACGGGACATGGGCCAAGAGACTTCAAAGACCGAGAACGAAGTAACCAGAGTCACTGCATACCACCTTAATGTGGATGGAAACTTTTAACATCTCGGAGACAGGATTTTTTAGCCAAGACACATCCCGCGTCCCATCACGGTCACAGGAAGCGCCTGAGAATGAGCAGAAGGAGGGGCCCCATGCGGTGTCCCCCTGAGAAGAGGCATTCGGTGCACACCGGGCTGACATGGGATGGGGGCCAGGTACCAGGGACGGGGCCGCGTGGGCGTCTGACAGTCTGCAAACCGGAAGCCACTTCCAGGCCTAGCGCCCATCAGAGGGGTCGCTTCCCCGCTCCGGGCCTCAGTTTCCTCCTCTGTAAAACCAAGGGACTAAACTAGGTCAGAAGAGGAGCAGTGCTGCGGCAAGGGCGGGAGCTTGAAAATCAGCAGTCGCAAATTTAAATCCAAGATCACACTTCGACTAGTCTTTATGTGCTTCAGGGTCCACGTCTGTGGGGATGGAGACAACGGCCGGGAGGCAGGATGTGAGCGTACAAACCAACCCACAGGCACGGCGCCTAGGTCAGGGCTGGAACCCGCGAGCTGCTCAGCGAGGGTGGCTCCCGTTTCTGCTGAAACTGAAAGTTCAGGGGCAAAGGAACAAAACTCAGCCCCCTCCACTCTTAACCCACTGTCAGAATGCCCTGTCCTCAGGTTTCCAGACTTGCCTCTTCCAAATGGAATATTCTCTTGGTTAGGAGATCTTCCACCTGCTGCACCTGCTTCTGAGCGTCTTCTCTCACCCGCTGAACTTCGGAGCCGCCCCCTTCGGCGAGGCTCTCAACTGCTTTGCTGCAAAAAGGGCAAGAGGTGTCAAATCCACGGAGGGACAGTGGGATGGGGATTTCAACAGCCCCCAGAGAGACGAGGGTGTTTGTTCGTCACTTCTCCCACACACCTGCGCTATTCTGTTTTTTT
>JAQQSY010003074.1:0-13235 GCA_028646535.1 Procyon lotor
GTGGGCACGAGTCCTCAGACTGCTCCTGTTGACGGGAGCCACCAACCCTGAGAAGCCACATGCTGGCCTCACCCCATTTCTCAGATGAGGGAAGTGGAGGCTGCCAGCTCCCTGCCCAGCGTCCCGCCACCCCAACCAGGGACAGCTGCCTTGACGTGCATGAAATGGGTCACCTTGTCCTCCAGGTGACCGGTGGCCCAGGTGAGGAGACGGGGCTGGAGCCAGGCAGTGTCCATTCAAGGTCACCGGAGGAGGGGCTGAAAACACTCTGCTCGGCTCATCCACGCCGACGCCACGCCTTCGGGGCAGGGGGCCTTCCGCCTGGGCTCCCGAGCGAGCCCCGTGTCCCGTCGCGCTCCATCTGACGGGCCACACTCCTCTCCGGGGCCCGAGAAGTCAGCCAGGCTGCTCTGCCTTTCTTGGTCCCCACACCTGCGGCAGGCTGCTCCAGCGAGGGCCCGCGGCCGGGACAGGGCAGCAGGAGTTAGGCAAATCTGAGGCTGCGTGTGGGCTTCATCCTTCCGAGGCCGCCTTGGCCCCTCCGGGAGTCCTCCTGGTCTGCTTGGCTCCTGGGTGCTCCGGGACATGCTCCCCTGGCCCGGGTGGGCAGGGGTGGGGGAGGCCGCACAGGGCTCCTGCTCCAGGGAAGGCACCTGCAGAAACAGTATCCCTGGGTCCCTGCCCTGGGTCTCGGTCTCGGGCTGGGCTGTGGGGAGAGGGCAGGAGTGGGTGCAGGGCTGGAGCTAATGTGAAGACCACAACCCTGGGTAACTGAATAAATGCCTTCTTAATGCTATGTTTTTTAAAAAAAATCAAAATAAATGCAAAACTATCCCCATGGAGCAAAATACTATTTTAAATCAGTACAGCATCCGGCAGGGCGGGGGCCAGAGAGAGGGAGGCATGTGCACGGTCCTCATTTACAAATGCAGATATTTACTTCCCCACGGATTCCTTAGTGTGAGTTTTTGTTTTAAAGTGTTGCATCCAGAGATTGTTTATCTGCATTTGCTGAGCATTTTGCGTTTGACTCTCCCTGGTCCCAAGCTCCATGGGAATCCAATCTTTATTTATTTAAACTTTTGATATTTTATTCACCTCGGATTTTTTTTTTTGCATTGTTTTTTAAGTATTGCATTAAAATAGTATTTGTTTTGATTGCTGAGTTTCCTGGGACGCCCTGAGGTTCTGCTTCTGAGGCGAGGGAGGGCCTCAGCTCCCAACCCTGGGAGAGCAGGGCAGGTCCGCTCTCAGCTGTGGAGGCTGGAGTTGCCCCGGGCCGTCACCCTCCAGCCAGGCTGGAGGGTGGTCCTGGCTGTGCTCTGTGCTCTGGCCTGCCGCCCCTCCTGCCGCACCCGGGAAGCGTGGGCTGTTCCCCTAGCCTCCCTCATACGAGGAGGGGTCTCAGCCTCCGAGCTCAGCCCTCTAGTTCTGGTGACAAAGGACACGGTGGCTACTTTCCAGCTCAGAGGCAAGCTCCGTGTGATTTGGGGCAACGACGCCCCTCTTCTGTAAGCAACTGTAGGACACATGGATTCCAAGGGGTGCACAACAGCCCTGGGACGGTGAAGGTGAGAAAGGCTCCGTGGCTCCTCCTTTGGGCCTTCCTCGGGCATGCTGCCTCCTCGACACCAGGCGTCGGGGGCCCATCGCAGCCCGGGCCCCAGTGCCGGCCACGGGGCCCAAAGACACGGTGTCAGACATGGCAGGCTCAGAGCAGGGCCCGGCACAGAGTCACCACTGGGCCCACGCCGCCTGTCGGATTGACAGTTGTATATTGCCACTGAGGTCCCCCGGGGTCCCCCGAGGTCCCCTTTCCCCGAGGTCCCCCGAGAGCCCCTGCCCGCTCGGCCCCGCCCCAGGCTGCCGGGCCAGCCCTGCACCTGCAGACATGCCCGGCCCCCTGCCTGTGCTTCCTTCCCTGATTTCTTCATCTTCGTCGCGGGCCTGCTACAAGCCCACAAGCCTGATAGATACGCTTGACTGTGTCTAATCCTTGTCAAGAGGGTTGGAGCTGAATTAAGGAGAACAGAAGAATTAAGCCTGTTGGCAGGGCAAGGCTTTATCTGCTTTTGAGAAACGGGGACACCGAGGTTCGCAGCATGTGGCCGGGCGGGGCCTGGCGCCTGAGCTCCTGACCCCCGTCCAGGGTAGGTGCAGAGGCCCTGCGGCACCGGCCGTCTCACGCTGGTACAAGACGGAAGAGAAGGAGTTAATCAGCGAGCTGCCTTCCCCAAAGCAATTAATTACAGAATTGGAGAGGTAGGCCCAGACAATTACGTCCTAGACAAAGGAGGCAGAGGGAGGCGAGGATAATAACTTCAGAGAGCCTCGCTGTGAGATTAATAAACGTTTGGCATTTGGGCGGCAGACCGGGACTTGGGCCTCTCTGCCACCAGGGCCAGCTCCGTGCTGCCCCCCGGGGAATCCCGGGCACAGGTCACTGTTACCGTGGTTACCTGGCCTCCAGGCAGCTTCTGCGAGAGGGGCGGGGTCCTGGGGCTTTCTGGGATCCAGGCTGGACCCCTGCCCCAGTCACGCCGCCCCGCAGAGGAGAAAGGCCCCTGAGCCTGGGCTTGCGATCCCGCTTGCGGGATGCTAGCCCGTGACAAATGGGATTCTTGTCTCCTTCACCGAGAGGTGATGATCATGCTGGGCTGGCCGGCCTCGGGGACAAAGGAGAGAACCTTGGCGGGTGCTAGTGCAGGGCTCGGGCTCGGGTCCTTCCCTCCTGCCTCCGAGGCGGCCCCAGTGGCCCGGCACCTGGTAGGGCAGCCGTCCACCGCGCAGCCCAGCGCTGGCCAGCGGGGCCTGGGGCTCGACCCTCCTGTGCAGGCCTGGCCCCCGTGTCCCACCGCAGGGAGGCTGTCCGCTGCTCAGAAAATGGCCCTGTCTGGGGCAGGGCCTTCCTAAGGAGAAGGCGGTCCAGCTTTGGGAAGGGCGGGATCCGGAGAGTTGAGAACGTTCATTCATTCACCCCCTCATCCGTTTGCTCGTCCCTCAGACAGCGGTGTCCCAGAGCCAGGCTTGTCTCCCACGAAGCGCCTCAGGGGGCCAGCCCCGAGTTCAGGGGACGTGCCTTTGGGACCAGGGACACACAACGGGGAGGCTGACAGAAGCACTCAGCTGCATTTCAGGGAAGGGACAGATCTGTGACAAGACTCAGCAAGGTCAGGGCAGCGAGGGCTGGGAGGGCAGGACGGCCCCGGGTTCTGGTGGAGGGGCACCTGTGCCAAGGGTGCGGGTGAGCAGCCCTGGGGGAGCGAGGCTGCCTGGCAGGGGTGGGAGAGGCCAGAGCTGGATGGGGCCCGGGGACAGCAGGGCAGAAGGACACCTCTCCAGGGCCAAGGCCCAGGGGTCCGGCCCACAGAGAGCTCCAGCGGGAAGGCCAGGCGGGCACTGGGGGCTTGCCTGCCGGTCAGAGGCAGCCCAGCAGTGCTGGCCTCCTGGGGGGCTTGGTGGACCCGTAGCTGCCACAGAGCATGTGGGACCCGGGTAAGTGGGGCTGGGCCGGCTCAGAACCACCCACCTGTGCGCCGGGTGGGTGGGGATGGGGGTGGGGACAGGGTGGGGTGTCCAGAGCTGCACGAAGGCCCCGATCAGCCCAAACCAGAGGCTGTGACACACGGCGCCACGCAAGCTGTAGGAACCCTGAAAATGGCACGGAGGGGGGCGACCTGCTCACTCCAGAAGTCGCTGCTCCCCCAGGCCCTCACCACCCCCACACGAGCAGGGCAGCCCGTGGACTGAGAAACTGGTCTGAGGGGCGCTGCCGGCTTTCCTCTCCCTGTCTCGTGGGAGGGGGTTCCAATCACAGGGTCTGCGGAGGGGGGGGCTCCGCTCATCCCTTCACCGGGCACAGCCCAGTGGCCCTCGCAAGGAGCTGTGGCCGCTCCAGCCACCAGGGCCCAGCCTTGGGGTCCAAAGACCCCGCGCAGCCCCAGCCGGCAAGGGGAACAAGGGCCTGACTGTCTCCCCGGCTGTGAACCTTACAGGGCTGCAGGAGACCCCAAAGGACGCCCCGGACGCAGCCGTCCACAGGCCCCGCTCACAGCTCCCCCGAGAGAACCTCCTCCGCGGGGCCCTGCCCATCCTCCAGCCTCGCTCGTGCCCCTGGGGCTGGGGGGAAGGCCAGCCACAGAGGGCCCCCGAGTCCTGCTGCAGCCCAGCTCCCTCGCGCACCCTCCCCCTCCCCCTCCCCCGCACGCCTGCGCAGGGAGGCGGAATTGCGGTCCCTGCGCACTCCTATCTCTGTGCAGCAGACGCGTGGGGAAGCTTTTAAAAACTAAATGGAAAGCCTCGAACCGCTGGACTTCAGGCGAGTGCCTCTAATTCTTCATTTTTCTCCCCACCGGCCCCACCCTCGCGGGCCTCGATTTCTGGTTAATTAGGGGAAAGAGAAAATTGTGACATCGACGCAAGGGCGTCACCTTCCCGATGGAGTGAAAGCCGGGAATTAATCCCAGGCCCAGCCGACGTCCCCCTGTGCAAATCCACTTACAGATTTGCACAGCCGCAGATAAGGGGGAGCGGGGGCCATGGCCTTCCAGGGCCGAGCAGAGGGAGATGAGGGAGTCCTCACTGCCTCCTGGGGCTGGGAGCCTGCCCCTTCCAAGAGGCTGGGCCAGGGGGGCAGGGCGGAGGGTCCCCGGGCACCGTGCACCCCGTAGCCTGCCGCTGCTGGGGGCCTCAGGCAGGGGCAGGTGTGTGTTCTCGGTTCTGGAAATCTAAGAGCTGGGAACGGGCCGGAGGCGGGGACAGCTGGGCGGGCGAGGGGGTGGACCTTGGAATCTATTCACTCACTTGTTCATCCGCCCCCATCCATTCACCTTTCATCCATTCACTCCTTGGACACACACTTCCCCAGGGCAAGGCAGGCTCAGGCCCTGTGGTGGTCACAGGGCTCGAGGCCGAGCAAGACCCCCATGCTCCCTGCCCGCTGTCCAGGCCGGTCTCCGGAAGAGGGGACTGTCCCCAGCACAAGCTGCGTCCCCTCTTCTCCCCAGCCTGGTGGCAGGTCCAACTCTTAGGGCACCATCCCTGTTCGAGCAGGGTGGTCCTTCCTCTGATGTGGGGTGAAGCCTCACCCAGGGGTCTCCCTCCACCCCCCGCTCCTGGATTTGTCTCCCCATTACCAGGCTGTCAGAATCGTAACCCACAGCTCCGCCCCCTCCCGGGTCCCTGCCTCCCGGGGTGCTGTTGAGGTCATGGCTCTTCCAGCCCCAAAGCCTTGGCGGGGCCGAGGATGGGGGACAGGCCTGGGGCTTGGCTCTGCCCTCACGGCTCGGCCAGTGCGGCAGCCTGAGCAGGTGGGCTCCCGGACCCCGGCCTCCCTGTGTGTGAACGAGGGTCGGGCTGGCCGGTCCATCCCTGCTTGGACGGTGTGTGACTTTGCGACCCTCCTGGAATCATGGGCTCGAGAGCCCCAGTCACGGGGTGGGTCCCCCCCTCCCTCTGCGCCCACCTCTCCCGGCCCACGGCTTTAGCTTTCGGTTCCAGCATCATTCCTGATTCAGAGACCGTTTGCTCGCTGACTGGTGGCCAGCCGGCCAGGCTCGACCGGGTCTTGAAGTGCTTGACCAGGGCCAAATCCAGCTTCCTAGGTGGCCTTACCCCTCCGGCTGCAGCAGGAGACCTCTCCCTCCAGCTGCTGGGGCGTCCTCATGAGGTGGTGGCTGGCTTTCCCCGAGCCAGAGACGGACAGAAGCAGGAGGAGCTTAGAAGCTGGTCACTGGCCGGTTGGGGGGGGCGGGGTGGTCAGCTCCGCATCTCAAAGGGAGGAGCAGCCATGTCACCCTGCCCTGAGCGCTTTCCCCTCACAATTTCTGCACCCCTCCCCTCAGCTCTGCCCCGCTGTCCCCCTGCCTCCCCCTGCCTCCCCCTGCCCGGCTCTCTCTCCCCCTCCCTCTGTGGGCACAGCCTCCGTCGGGTCTGTCTGTCTGGCGGCGTGCTTCTCACTGGTCAGCTTTCCCGCGTCCCACCTCTGTGCCCGGTGAGAGGGTCTTCCTGCAGTTTCCCGGGGCCTGGCGTACGCCCACCCCGGGACAGGGGTGCCCTGTGGCAGGACGTCAGCCTCCTTTTCTTAAAACCAGCCTCTTCAATGGCTAGTTGTTGAAGAAAAAAGAGGGGAAGAGAAAATCACCGGCGGAGAAGCTGGAGGACACCGTCAGCTCTCTGCAGGGAAGTCCATGAGAAATTCAGAGCCCCAAGGGGACCCTGCCTCCTCCTCGCCCCTGTCAGCTCAGAGCCTGGCTGCGTCCTGCGTGGGGGCCAGACCCCTTCCTGGCCAGGCTTCCTGCTCCGTGTCCCCCCGGGGACCCCGTGCCGGTGGGGGAGGTGGCCGGCCTCCCTGGCAGGGGATGGTGGAGCTGTGCCCGTCTGGTAGGCTGCCCCGGCGCCCCGAGATGGAACTGCCGACCGTGGCCCCACCCTCCCCTGGTCGGGGCCCGGAGTGCCGCCCCTTCCCAGCAATGGGCAGGGAAGTCCCCAAGTGACCGCGGGGGACACTCGCGGCCCCTGCCACGACCCTCACTCTCAGGACCGTCCTGGGAGCAGCCAGGTCGCTGTCTCTGAGCAGACCTTAGACGCCGAGGTCTGAAGATGGGGCAGGGAGGTCCCTGCTCCCCCTTCCCCCGCCCTGGGGCCCTTGAGAACAGCAGGCCAGGTTTCCGCTCCAGATGCCTCTTCTGCTGAGAGCCCCCCACATCAGGCCATCACCGGCACCACAGGCCTTGACCCTCTTGGGACGCAGACAGCAGAGCCCTGGACTGCAGGGTAGGGGTAAGGTTTCCAGAAAAAATGCAAGCTGCCCCACTAATTTTAAGTTTCAGATACATATGGATGCTTTAAAAAGTGTAAGTATGTCCCAAATATTACATGGGATATACTTACGTGATAGAAATGTATCCAATGTGTCTCTGAAGTTCAAACTGAGCCGGGCATCTTGTGTTTTCATTCATAAACACTGACACCCCTAAACAGAGGTGAGGGCGTGAGGTGCCTCCTCTCAGAGAGCAGCAGCCGGGGTCCTCCTGCGCTGCGACCGTGTTCTGGGACGCAGGCTCCCGACAGCTGGCACCTGTGCCCCTGCCCCCCCCCCCCCCCCCGCAGCTACGGGAGCCGGTGCCTGGTGGGGCGGTGACTCTGGCGCTGCTCCGGGGATCCAGCCGGAGTCGGTCCTCGAGAACGGGCTTGGGTTTACACGCGGTTGTGTTCTTGTCCCTGGACTGTCCCTGTGAGTGCTTCTGTTGGGTTTTCCTGGAAACAAGTCCTGACACATCACCGGGACCTTGGGGTCTCAGAACCCAACCCAAGACAAGGCTCGGACATCAAGGCAGCCGTGGGGTCCGGTTGCAGAGCTGAGCGGGACTCGGGCTGAGACGCAGCCACGCCCAGCCCACGTGTGCGAGGGACAGAGATGCTCTGCAAGTCTCTGTGCGTCCCAGGCAGGCGACCCCCGTCACCACCAGCAGGCTTGGGTCTAGCACGAGTGGCCGGTCCCCCTTTTGTCCAGGGCCCGGGGGTCCGATGGAAGGATGTTGGACTCCGTATGGAACGGTGTTTGTGTATATTCGATGTCCGACAGGCAGGGGAGAGGTTGTGCCCGCAGAGGAGCCCCTGAGACAAAAGCGTCTGTGAGGGGGGAGAAGAGAGCTGGCCCTGGCAGGCCCGGCACGTGCGGGGCGCCCGGAAGCTCTCGGTGTGGGTGTGTCCCGCGGGCCGAGGAACAAACCTGAGGACAGTCTTGCTGGAGGCACAATACCCTGTGCCCCAGGTGCGTCACCCCAGGGAGAAGTGACCAAGATTTGGAAACTGTGTCAGGGCCAACAGCCTTCTGAGGTGCAGGCCTGGCCCCGGACTGCAGAGCGGAGTGGGGGTCTGGTGCAGAGAGAGCAGAGGTGAGTAGGGGGAGCCAGCGCCCAGCTGCCCAAGTGGGCATAGTGCCTGGAGGCTGGAGGGCAGTGGCCCCATGAGGCAGAGGCCGGCAGCAGAGCAGAGCCCAGGTGCGTGGGGAGAAGCCACCCTCTTCCCCCCCCGCCCTGCCCTCTCCTCCCTTTGAGACGCGCTGCTCCTGGAGACACTGGGACGGGAGGGACAGGCCAGTGCAGGAAGCGCTGCTCACTGAGCAGACAGAGGGACGAGCCCCAGAGGGAACGCGTTTCTGCCACCAAGCTGCGGGGTCGCCGCCAGAATCCATACTCTGTGGCTAGGCAGCCGCTTCAGAGACAAATGTTCTCAAACACGGGCCCAGGACCTGCAGGGACACGTGAGCGGGAGGGAGCCCAGGAATCCCAACTCTTACGGGCTGGTCCACACACTGGCGTGAGCCACTTGTGCACAGGGAAGCTCAGCCCCGCCCACGTGGCCTGTGGGGGCGTGCGAGTGTGTGTGCAAGCCTGTGCGCAAGTGTGTGCATAAGGCACTTGGTGTTTTTGCTGCTAGGTGTGGAGCCAGGCCGTGTTGTAGGCCCTGGGGACATGGCGGGGAACAGGCAGGAGGGGCTCCCGGCCCCAGCGGCTGACCTCCCGGCAGGGAGGCCACGAGCAAGAACAAATGTAGAAAACATCATTCCAAACATGGATTTCATTCAGTTCCTTCTGAGGATCCTTACTTTCTTCTCTGTCTGGTGGGTTTTTTTTTTCTTTTTTCTTTCTCTTTTCGGGAGAGGGGCTGGGGGAGCCACGCGTACCTCTGGGCGCTGTGCGGGTATAAGATGCATGTCAAGCCCTGCCCAGACGGCAGTGGGGACACGTGGTGGCCACAGCACCATGATGCGTGCTCCTCTTGTCATGGCTTCTCGTTCGTGACCTCCAATCCCGTGGTCTAGGGAACCAGCAAAGACAACTGAATTGTCCTCTTTATTCCCTTACAACCCGAGGCAGCTGCCTCGGCCTCTGGAACCGGGAGAGGGGCGTCCGTGTGGTCCTTTGTTGGGGCCGTCCCAGGGCACAAGTTACACACGCGCGAGGGAGCGGACAGGTGTCCTCAACCTGCGGGCTCCGCCAGACCAGCCCCGAGCCCACCAGCCGGGAGCTGCCCCCCCTCCCGGCCCCAGAGGCGGGCATCCTCATCCCCTCCCTGAGCACCCCGCCTTTTCCCTCCGTAACTCTAACTGGCCTCACTCAGGGCTTGGCTTTCTCTGTCGGCCTCTGCTGGTGACCTCACCCCTGCGCCTGCCCCTCCCGACCCCCCCTCCCGCCCCTTGCACCCCTCCTGCCCCCACCGCCCGCCCCACCGGCAACGTTAGTGCCGTTCCTGCAAGGCCAGTCGCACACGCGCCTCCACACTGAGCCCGCATCCCCTCATTTGTCCTCTTGTGAAACCTGTGTTGTCACGGGAGCCGGCAGTGGTCTTACTCTGTCATTTGCTTAGTTTTCTGTACACCTCGTGCTAATTCCACCTGAAATCCTCCTCCAGCTGTGTAAACACTCCAGGACATGGGAACACGGTGGGCCTCCCAGAGCCTCCATCTCTGCGGGGGCGCTCCTGGCGGCCCGGCATCTGCGGTCCCCGTGGGGCTGCTCCGGGACCCCTGCCAGCCTCACCCGGGGCTCCACGTGGCTCTGTCTTCTTCGTGACTCCAAGGGTGCTGTCCTGGCAGAGGGGGTTCCCCTGGAAGGCCGTGTGGGGCCAGCATCCTGATTTCGCCCCTGTGTGGGCGGCCTGGCTGAGGGGCCTCCGGGGGCTGAACGGGGCTCCCCCGCGGGTGCAGGTGCGGTGGTGGCGTCCTTGTCCTCTGGCCCAGTCCTGCTGCTGTGACATTTTGATTCCTGGTCTTTTGTACAAAGTGTGTTTGTTCATTGTTGGTGATTGTTGGTGTCTTGCCCTCTCTGGGAGCTGGAGGATTGTCTTCTCTCTGTTCTGAGACCAACTGCGTGCCTCGTTGTGAGCCCACGTTCGTCCCTGATGCCGAGTTCCCATGGGCCCCGCGGACCCGGAAATCCACGTGGGTCAGCCGCAGCCGCCGCAGCAAAGCAACACACCAGGCATCTTAACTACAGGATTTATTTCTCCCGGCTCCGGCGGTGGCTGAGGGTCCGGGACCCCGAGGCCCCTCTCCTGGCATGTGGATGACCGTCCTCCCCAATGTCCTCATGTGGCCGTCCCCGTACGTGTCTGCGTCCTGCTCTCCCCTCACGAGGACACCGGTCAGTGTGGGTCGGGCCCCCCGATGACCTCCTGCACCCTGATCCCTCACAAGGACCTCTCTCCAGGTACCGGGGTGAGCACGTGGATCTGGGTCAGAGTTGGGCTCACACAGCGCCTGTGCCCTGGGCACGATTTAGGAATGACTTCTGGGGTAGTTCCTCCCCTCGGCTCTCGCTGGGACTCCTGTCACTGAGACTGCCACCCTCCTGGATGGGCCCTTCCTCTCCTGCGACTATTTGCTACTGGTGAAGGCACCTCCGTGCTCGGTCAGCTGTTACCTCAGTTCTGTCCCCGCTGACGTGCCATCTCCCCGAGCTCCCTTTCTCCCCGTGGTACCGTTCGTAGCTTCCTGCCTCTGTCTCCCCCGAGCCTCTGAGGATGCCGGTCCTTGTTCCCCGACACCTCGTCCACCTGCATGGTCCATTTCTTCCCAGCGGTTCTGATCTGCAGGTGCCAGGCTCCGCTTCCCACGGCAGGTGCTCCCGTCGGTGTCGGGGCCCCGGGGCAGGTGCTGTGGGCGGGGAGCACCTCAGAGCCCGACCCAGTCAGGCTGTCTCCTGGGGGGACCCCGAGGCCATCGCCTTAGGTCCAGGCTGCTCGGTTCCCGGGGGGACCTCCCCAGCGTGCACCGGGCCTGGGATCCGGGAGGCTGTGGGTCAGCTCCCGCCCAAGGCCTGGTTCTCGGGGCCGGCTCTGCGCCCGGCCAGGCCTGCTGTCGCCAGCGCACACGTGGTCTCTTCCATCCTCCCCAGAAAGCAAACCACCATCTTCCCAGGGGGTGCCCGAGGGACGGTCACCCTGCTTCTCGGAGGTGGACAGGGGCCTGGAGTCCAGCTATCCTGGAGGCAGACTCTGTCCCCTTGGCTGCCCATCGCAGTCCCTCGGGGACACTCAGGGCTCTGGGTGGAGTCTCAGAAACTCGTGCTGTTCTCCATCATTAAATACCTTCCAGAATTTTGTGCTTTATGCAACTAGCCTGTAAAACATGAGGTACAAAATTACAAAATTAAGTCTTTCCTTACCATGGCACCCAGAAATAATTAGGGTGCTTACAAAGTACTTTTCCAAATGTTTGCTCCTCCTCCTCCACTGTCCGCCAGGGCAGCTGTGTCGCTGCCTTATGCCCTGAGGTGGGGGGGCCTGGGGACGAGCCTCAGCTCTGGTGACAGTGCTCGGACGCCGGGCCGCTGGGGGGCTGGCCTTGCCCCAGCCCGTGCAGTTCTGGTGCCACGAGGTCGGGAGGGGCCTGGGCTGGCCGGACGGCACCCCCCACGTGTGACACAAGTGTAGAAATCACCCCGCTTCTCTCCCCAGACTCCTGCTCAGGTCTCTTTTGCCGATATCCTTCTGTGGGGTCAACTGCTTGAAAGCGATGGTCGCCGCAGCCTTGACTGTCACCCCTTTAATTTCTGTCAGGAGGGAGGAAGGTGAATCTGCTCAACTCACAAAAGACGGTGGCTCCTCTGCTGAACCCCCACATTCGGGGGGGAGGGCCAGGGGTCAGCGCACCCAGGACCCCGGCTGCCGGGGAGGGTGCGAGCGACCCCCCGCCCAGCCCGCCCGGGGCCCCCGACGCCCGCTCCCACTGGGGGCCGGACGCACACGTTCCTCACGGGCGCCCCGGTCCCCACGGCTTCTCTGCGGCTCAGCAGGACGTGCGAATCCCTCGGACTCCCTCTCCCCGGGGCGAGTTCTCTGCCAGCCGGGGGTGGGCACTGTGGTGAGCCCCCCTCCTCACCTCTGCTGGGCACCAATTCCGACCCCCCACAGGGTCTCACGAGTCCCCGCCCTCCCGAGGCCGTAAGAGTCATCGCAGTCTGCTCGCCTGGCTGCTCCCCGCTGGGCCGAGAGCCGGGGCCGGCGCAGTGCCGTCCGGTAGTCAGGGCGCAGGCGCTGTGGGCTCTCGCTGCCGACACCTTACCACGGACTCAGGGGCTTGAAGGGACAGAGTCTGCGGTCTGGAGCCCGGAACGGCTCGGCCGGGCTGGGGAAGGATCCGCTGCCCAGCTCACCCGGCTAGTGGCAGGTTTCTGTCCCCCTCCATCCCTTGCCACGTGGGCATCCCCAACGCGGCCACTCACTACATCAAAGCCAGCAGGGCGTCAGCCCGCGAGGCTCCCGTCACTGTCTTCTGTGGCAGGCTCTCAAGAGGCCCTGCCTGGTGTCTTTTGCCGGCTCCCACTTTCTAAGCCAGCCCTGCCTGCCCTCGGGGCCTGAGGAGCAGGACCCCGGCATCAGCGGGGCCCCTGGGCTCTTCGGCCTCTGCTCCCCGGACACTGAGCGAGGAGAAGGAAGCAGGCGCGGGGAGGCCGCTGGAGGGGGTGAGTGGGGCTCTCGGGCACTGTCCGTGTCCAGCCAGCCCCGGGGGGCACAAGAGGGCACGGCCGCGGGTCGGGGCGAGGGCCCCGGGGGCTGCGCGGCCGGGATGTGCCAGGCACACCTCCTTCTGGGAGCTGGACGAGTGTTGGGGGGCTCTCGGGAGGTGTGTCTCGTGGGGCGTGACCGTGTGTGTGTCCCAGGCCGCGGGGACCATTCGGCCCAGACCAGAAGGGACGGAGTCGGAATTCCATTTCATAAAGCAGCTTCTGGCCGTGTGAACAGGTGGAGACAGGACCAGCTGGGGGCGGGGGGCGGCCCGAGGCTGCGGCAGCCGCCGTCCACGTGAGCGCCGATGGACATCGGCACGGGCAGCCAGTGGACCTGGAGGGAGGTCAGGAGGTGGGCTGGCTGCCCGCCGCGGAGTGAAGGGACGCTGAGGACAGCGATCAGGCAGGGGGCCGGGAGGGGCCCGTGGTCTGCAGGCACCATCCGAGTCGGGACCATCGTCTCAGCCTCCTGCCGGCAGCAGGATTGCTGGGGCCTCTGGGCGGTGCAGCTGCCAGACTCAGATTCCTACACCGGGGCTTCAAAGCCAAAAACTCGGAGGCTCAACGGTCTTCCCACACACGGGATTCCTTCTGTGTCGTCCTTAGTCCAGGCGGGGCGGCTGGCTCCCGGGGGCGCTGAGGGGGGAGCACCCAGGCCAATGCCCGTGTCGCCAAGGGTAGGACCCCGTGGGGAGAGGGGCTGGTGGCCGGGACCCTGAC
>JAQQSY010003075.1:0-13235 GCA_028646535.1 Procyon lotor
TGGGCAGAAGATATGAACAGACATTTCTGCAAAGAGGACATCCAAATGGCCAACAGACACATGATATATATATACAATGGAATACTATGCAGCCATCAAGAGAAACGAAATCTGGCCATTTGCAATGACGTGGATTGAACTCGAGGGGATTATGCTAAGCGAAATAAGTCAGACAGAGAAAGACAATTATCACATGATCTCTCTGATGTGAAGAATTTGAGAGGCAAGGAGGGAGTTTGGGGGGGAGGTGGGGGAGAGAAATGAAACAGGAAGTGATGGGGAGGGAGACAAACCATAAGAGACTCCTAGACTCACGAAACGAACTGAGGGTGCCTGGGAGGCGGGAGGGTATGGATGGGGTGGCTGGGTTGTGGACACTGGGGAGGGTATGTGCTGTTAAGTGCTGAGAAATATGTAAGCCTGACGATTCACAGACATGTACCCTGGGGCAAATAATACATTATATGTTAATAAAAATTATTTTTAAAAAATAAAATAAAATAGAAAACAAAACAAAACAAAACAAAAAAACAAAACCAAACAAAAAAAAGAAGCAGGAAAGGGACTCTTGCAACAAGAGGTGAGACTCTCTGATAATGTGGTGAACATTCCAACCAGGAGTTAGGCAAATATTTAGAAAGCCAGGCAGGCAAAAAAGGGCTTTTCTTTTATCAGGAGGAGTAAAGAAGGCTAAAAAGAATAAAAGTGGGGGACGTGGATGATCAGGAAATACTTTTTCCTGAGGTCAGCAAATTCTCAAATTTTTGGAAACTGTATTTAAAGAGGGTTTATTTAAGTGTATTTAAGGAGTATTTGAAAGGTATTCTGCATACCAAGGCATGAGTCAGTAAGAGAGTCTTCTATAAGTGTTATAGGAAGTTATAGGGGAAGGGCGTTCTTTTTAGCAAAACTTTCTTTTTCATAACACAAAATGGTAGGGGGATTTTTTTTTAACTATGACAGTTTTCTAGGAGTACAGGTGTCAGTTCCATACCGTAACAAACAGAACTTGTGATAAATTCAATGACTGACAGAGTTAGATAGTCAATCACTATCACATCCAAAAAAGAGATTGTATTACCAAAAACCTTTGAACAAAAAACCCAGTAAGGAGCACCTGAGTGGCTCAGTCAGTTAAGTGTCTGCCTTTGGCTCAGGTCATGATCCCAGAGTCCTAAAATTGAGCCCCATGTCCTCAGGCTCTCTGCTCAGTGGGGAGTCTGCTTCTTCCTCTGTCTGCTGCTCCTCCTCCTGCTTATGCTCTCTCACTCTTGCTCTATCTCAAATAAATAAAATCTTTTTAAAAAAAAGGTAAAATTTCCCAAATTAAATGGCACCATTTAAATATTCATTATAATAGATTCCATTGTATTGAGAGGGAGTCAGGTGGAGCAAGGAAGTGAAATTTCCAAGAAATAAAACAGATTTTAGAAACATGTCTCCAAAGAATTTTGGTTGTGGTAATTAGCACATAAAAATGATTGGAATCAAATAGATGAGGAGACAGCCATCCTTTCCATAAAGGAAGAAATCACAGTCCTATCCTGTCAGTGACTGCAGGGCAGTAATACTAAAACTCCACTCTGTTTCTGTACTATTAAGTTACATGTAATATTTACACACATTTCATACTCTTGTATTATCTATACCCTGAGTAACACATGTTCTCATTAACAGATTCTCTTTTCATAGTACTCTCACTGAAATAATAGCTATTCACTCTTGTTTTTCTTTCAAATGCAAAAGAAGTACTGATCTTACGCTGTTGGGGAAAGTGTTCCTTTTTAAAAGCCTCTCTAGATACTATAACTGACAAATTTATTATCTACTCAGATTTCTTGCAAAGACCTTAAGTGTATTAAATTCCAAAAACCAGGATTTTTTCTAATATAGTATCAATAATAAATAACTGGCTATTAATATTTTATTTATTCAGAAGTTCATGATGTAAATATTACTTTTTACAGGAAGTATAAAATATCCAATGAAACTTTTACTAATTCTAAAATAATACTTCTTGCACATAGGCATGGTTATAGGGTCAAATCTATAAAAAATGCAATGGGAAAATATATGCAATGGAAATCACATCTGGTTTCACCTAATGCTAATAAATAAGCTTTCCGATTTGTGGAATTTAATGTATATTGATGAACACTAACACATTCACTTCTACATGGTAAAAACCATACCCTTTTGCATATTCAGTGTTTAGACAGTTGTAGAACTCCATGGGATGCCCTGTATTTAAGAATAGTATCTCCAGGGACGACTGGGTGGCTCAGTCTTTAAGCGTCTGCCTTCGGCTCAGGTCATCATCCCAGCGTCCAGGGATTGAGCCCCACATTGGGCTCCTTGCTCGGCAGGAAGCCTGCTTCTCCCACTACCATTCCCTCTGCTTGTGTTCCCTCTCTTGCTGTGTTTCTCTCTGTCAGATAAATAAAATCTTTAAAAAGAAAAAAAAAAGAATAGTATCTCCATACTTGAATTACTTTGGAATAATTATTTTCTTGTTCTGTTATAGTTTAGATTCTATAACCTAGGTCACAGAACCAAATATGTCGGACACAGTCATTCTAGAAGCAGAATCCCTAATTCCATAATCCTTTCTCTGCAATAAATTATTTATTTTTTTTATTTTCAGCTTAACTGAAAAACATTATTGATATTTAACTAGACATTAACATGTGACTCCCCAGGAACTATAAACTCTATAAATCTGCAAGTTTAATGATGGTAAAAAAAAAATAGAAATTTAAATTGGGGGCAGGGTGGCTCAGTCGGTTAAGCATCTGACTCTTGGTTTCTGCTCAGGTCATGGTCTCAGCATCCATATCAGGCTCCATGCTCATAACAATCTACTAGAGATTCTCTCTTCTTTCTCCTTTGCCCCTTTCCCAGTCCCCCTCCAGATGTGTGTGCTCACATGTGACCTCTCTCTCAACAAATAAATAAGCAAATAAGTAAATTCTTTAAAAAAATAAAGAAAAGAATAGCATCATTTTCTATTTCCTTGCTACACATATTTTGGTCCATATATCAGACACATTAACATCCCTTGGTATAGTTTCTTAAAAATGCAGAACCTTAGGCCCTACTCAAAATTTATCAAACCAGAATCCACACTTTTGTAAGATATTCATGTGATTTCTCTAGGGGCATTAAAGTTGAGAATATACTACTCTTTACCATAGGGTAATACTTTGGTAAAACTGAGAAGAAAATATGTCATAATGAACTTGGTCCTGCAACCTAATATTCCCTAGGTAAATTTGTAAAAAGAAAAAAGATGCTAATGGGACCTAAATGATAAGAGAAACTTCTGCTCACAACCCTCCTATTCTTTCCTTTGCTTGTCACAAAACTAGCAAATTCCTGCTTCATCACTTATTAATATTTCCACTGGGTGTTATATGCAAATAATGAAACATGGAACACTACCTCAAAAACTAATGATATACTCTGTGGTGACTAACATAACACTACAAAAAAAAATACTCTTTGTGAAATCACACTGCACATTAACCTGAAGTTCCCAACATAGTAACTAATTTCCCATCTCTTAAGTAATGGTTTCAGGCTTGTTCATAACTTTGAAAAAACATTTATTATCTGAAATTAGGAATGGGGAAAAAGTGATATCTTCTTTTTCTTAAGTAGGTTATTCATATTTATAATGCAAAAGAAAAAGCAAGGATGATATGTGTACGATGTTATGGGAATGTATCGTGTGCAATATGTTATTCATTCTGCTACTCTCTTTTCCAATCATTCAGAGAAATCTAAATTTTATTCTTTGTGGAGCCAATGATTTGTGCAAGATTATTTTTTTTATAAAAAAGTTGAAGAAACTGTTTATGTAAGGCAATTAGGAACTTGCCTAGATACAAATTCATTGAACTAAAAAACATGTTCCGATTGCCATTCAAGCTTGAAAACAGCAAAACATCAGTTCGCAGAACCAAAAAAGGGCCTTAGAGAGCAATAGGAGAAGATGAAAATCATCATTCTAAGTGAACTAAAGAAATTAGCCCTAAGATAGCCCCTCCCTTCTGGTACTCATTTACATCTTAAAAGGAGCCCTAAAATTGGTTTATAGATGAGTAATTTTTTGACAAAATTCAGGAGAAAAGAAATACTGGATCATAATACTTGACTTTCTGCAGGTAAATTTCACTTTATTTTTAGAAACACTTCTTTTATTGCTACCCAGTTTAAATTCAGAAAAAAAAAATGTCATTGCAACTATTAAATGCTTTTCCTGTAATGTATGTTTGTGAGATAATGAACCATATTTTCCCACTGTGTAAACTACACCATGGGGACTAAGAAGCACTTTTAGAAGTTGTGCAAACTCTTTTAGGTCACTGGGATACCACTTAGGAGATTAGCACTCATTATACTAAATGATACCCCAGTGGCTTGGAAAGGTCAATATAGCTTTCAAAAAATTATGATTCTCCAACAGTGTATTGCTCAACTATGATCATATTATTTGCAGTGCATTTGGCTAGATGTTTGTAAATAAAGATCTTGTATAATAAAAAAGAGTTTTAGGGTTTTTTTTGCTGTATATGAGAATAAGCTAATTCAGTTTTAAAGGTGATTCCTAAATTATAATGCTTAAATAAATAAACCAAATATAGTGGCTCTCTTTACTTTTGAAGACAAATATTTTGATATGTTCATAAAAGATCATGAGTAGCAGGTTCATCAGATCTTAATTCTGTACTTTACTCATAGATGGAGATAATTTACATATATAGAATGAAAATATGCATTTGTAACTCCTACATAAGGACATTAGAATTGTTTCATACAGAATATCTCCATCCTTATGAAAATATTTAGTATACATAAAAGTGACAGAATCTATGGGTTATGTTATATAATATGCATAGCTAACTGACATTTATTGCAATTTTAATATATGCCAGGTACTCTTTTAAGCACTTCCTATGACTGAACTTACTTGTTCCTCCTAATTATTCTATAATGTAGGGATGGCTACTATACTATGTGCTTGGATATTTAAGGACAGATAAGAAAACTGGCCTTTGAGAGACTGGAGTGAATGTCTAAGTTCTGATAGAAAATTGAAGGCTAGCTTCCAAAGCCAAATCTGTCTTAAAGTTTGTTTGGATTTTTCTACACTACATTTTTTTTTTAATATTTTTTATTTATTTGACAGAGAGAAACACAGTGAGAGAGGGAACACAAGCAGAGGGAATGGTAGCGGGAGAAGCAGGCTGCCCGCAGAGCAGAGAGCCCGATGTGGGGATCAATCCCAGGCCCCTGGGATCTGACCTGGGCCGAAGGCAGACGCTTAACGACGGAGCCACCCAGGCGACCCTTTTCTACACTACATTAAAAAGAAGTAGAAAATTCAATTTTAAAGAGAATTAGATGTTGACAAGAAGTTTTCTGATGCTCTAGAAATTTGCAAAATCAAATCAACTATGGGAAAATGCATTCTAACTGTATCCTTGGAAGAAATTTTGTACAGTAATCTTATCTTGAATGTAAATTGGCCCTTCAAACATAGCAAGCCAAAACTTGCTTCACTGCTCATTGTCTATGGCTCAGTTGTCCCTATCTTTATGAAAATTTGTATTCCTTATTTTGTACGATAGCCCTTTTAAAATCAATGTTCAAATTTTCAACAATACTGTCATTTTAGTTCAAAACACTAGCCCCTCTTATTTGGGTTACAACAGCAACTTCTTAGCTAATCTCAACCCTCCCTAGCCCTATCTCACACCATTTTCCATTTCCCAGTCAAAGATGTAATTTAAGAATGCAGACTGAAGATTCCATCACCCTTTGAAGCACTTATAAGTATTTACAATACATCCAAAGTGGTCAAATTCTCTATTTTTTTGTTTTAACAACCTTCATTATTTCCAAACTGATTTTCCATCCAAACTACCAATCAACTATAAGAGTAGAATAAATACATTTTCAGACATACATTTTCAAAGCACCAAAAAGAATAAAATAAACCCTCACATATATGGCCAAATGATCTTTGACAAGGAAACCAAGATTACATGGCGAAAGGAAATGCTCTTCAATAAATGGCGGTGGGAAATCTGGATGTCCACATGCAGAAGAATGAAGTTGGACCCTTATCTTATAGCACATACAAACTAACTCAAAATTGATCAAAGACCTAAACCTAAGACAATGATTTTCTGGAAATGACACCAAAAGCATAGGCAACAAAAGAAAAAAAAATAATGGAATGGGAATACATTAAACCTAAATTTATGTGTTTCAGTTTGTTCAAAGTGAACAAACTGAAAAGGAGCCTAACAGATGGGAAAAAAAATGCAAACACAGATTTGGTAAAGAGTTAAAATCCAAGACAGTAAAAATACCTATAACTCAACAACAAAAACAAATAACCCAACTAAAAAATGGACAATGGATTTGAATAGATATTTCTTCAGAGTTATACAAATGTCCAGCAGCATATGAAAAGATACTCAACAACCCTTATAAAAGACAGGCAGATTAAAACCATAATGAGATATCTCACACCCATTAGGACGGCTACTATAAGAAAACAGAAATACAAAGTAGAATTGTGTTTGCCTGGGGATTAGAGGAAGGGAAAAATGAAGGGTTGTTATTTAATGGGTACTGTGTTTCAGTTTGGCAAGATGAAGAGTTCTGGAGATCTGTTACAAGACAATGTGAATATACTTAACACTACTGAATTGTACACTTAAAAATAATTAAGGTGAGGCACTGTGGGTGGCTCAATCCATTAAGGGTTCATCTTTTGGGGTGCCTGGGTGGTTAAGCGACTGCCTTTGACTCAGGTCATGATCGTGGGGTTCCAAGATTAAGTCCCAAGATCAGGCTCCCTGCTCAGCAGGGAGTCTGCTTCTCCCTATGACCCTCCCCCCTCATACTCTCTCTCTCTCTCTCTCTCTCTCTTTCAAATAGATAGATAGATAGATAGATAGATAGATAGATAGATAGATAGATAGATAGAGAGATAGATAAAATCTTAAAAGAAAGGGGTCCATCTCTTGGTTTCAGGTCAGGTCATGATCTCAGGGTCCCGGGATAGAGCCCCACATTAGGCTCTGCACTCAGCAGGAAGTCTGCTTGCCTTCCTCTCTCTTTGCCCTTCCACCCAGCTGGTGCCCTTTCTCTCTCTCTAAAATAAATAATAAATCATTAAAAATAATTAAGGTAGGATAAAACCTCTAACATTTGTATTGCATTGAAAGAAAAACTAAATGGACTGGTAGTCAGGGATGGTTAAAGTAAGAACCACCAGATATATTTTTTTCTACAAAAGCAACAAAAACTCTCAAAATTTATCCAAATTAATACTTTAAAACTCTGAAAATTAACCAATGGCTTTCAACAATCTTAGTAGTAGTCAAGAAAAATTGTGGAACTGGTAGGCCGTGTGGCTTATTAACATGTCCCATTCCCAGCTCCCTCTATCTAGCTCTGAAGAAACTATGAAAACAGTCTCATAATCACAATGGAATCTCACAACACAGTGGAAACCAACAGCCTACCATTCATTAGAAGGGGCAAAATGGCATTAGCATTCTTCAAAAGCAACACTCTTAGAGAACTGTAATAACTAGAGACAAAGAAGCAATTATGCAATTATAAAATGAAAAATTTACTAGGAAGACATAAAAACCCCAAATGTGTAAAAGAACCAAAGAACAGAGTAAAAATACTCATTAAGCAAAAAATAATAGAACTAAAAGAAGAAATAGACAAAAAAAAAAAAAGAAGAAATAGACAAATTTACAATTACAGTCGAGGACATTAACAGTCATCTCTCAGCAGTTGATAGAACTAATAGATAAAATCAGCAAGAAAGAAGAACAGAACCTTAAAGTCAACAGAATCTAACTGATATTATTAAATGCTCCGCAATAAAAACACGTAAGACATTCAGCAATAATAGAGTACACATTTTTCAAGCACACATGGCATCTTGATTGACTATATCCTGGGCCATAAAACAAACCTTAACAGAATTAAACAAATTGAAATCATGCAACATTTTCATTTTCTGATTATTATAGAATCAAACTAGAAATAACAAAACCGGAAGAAAAATATCTGAATACCGGGAAATTAACAACTTCTATATAATCAGTGGCAAAAAGGAAATGGAGTTGAAGGAAGACGGAAATAAAACATTAAAATATATTGGAAGCATCTAAGGTAGGGCTGAAAGGGAAATTTATATCACTAAAGATTTACACTACAGAATGATGAACATCTTAAATCAATACTTTTCTGCCTTAAGAAATGAGTATAAGGAGAACAAAATAAACCCAAAGCAAGTGGGAGAAAGAAATAATAAACATCAGAAAAGAAATCAATGGGATTGAAAACAGAAACCCAATAGAGAAAAATCAATGAAAGACAATGTGGCTAAAATCTGTTTTGAATGGTTACCTAAAACTTTTGCAGCAATGTCAATAGCCCTTGATTCCATTCCCACCAAAAACGATGCATTCTTTTTGAGACTGAGAGCTCATGACTCCTAATGGACAAATAAAACAGCATGAGCACATTTGGGTGGATGGATACTAGAAATTGAAGTGCAATCCTCCATAGGCAAATCAATGGAAGTAGAGAAAAGAACTACTTTGGTGACTAAGGGTACTCAGTAGAGCTGCCAGGCCTTTATTATCCATACTTATCATGGAGTTAAATGAACAACAACACAATTTCTTAACACTTTGATCTGCAGAGGTTTACTGCCTATCCCTCAGGCTGTCACACACATACTTTGGTTCACATTATTATTTTATAGGATTATTGAATGGCAAATACTGTGGCACTTGGGAGGGATATAAACCAAATTCTCTATTAAGCAGTAGTATTCTTAAAGTTAGATTTACAATTAATTGCAAAACAGTTAAATCATTGCCCTCTTCACTTGTTTTAGTTTCATAATTTTTCCCAATGTTTTATTTTAAGGCATTTCTTAATTTAGTACTGTAAGTGAACATCTTGGTTCAGCAGTTATAGAGGGATTATTTATGACATTTATTAGCAATGTAGAGCAAATAAATTTTATTAGGTGCATGTTGTTGGTAATTAAATAAAATAGAAAATGCAAACTATGTAATCTTATACACCTAATGCATTTTTTCTCAATTTGTGTTTCATTTTGAAAATAGTGATAAAAGATAGTGGACATAATTAACCATATATGGGATATTAATGTATGCTTGTAGTAAGGATAACAGCTTTTATAGACTAGGATGATTACTTTTATAACCCAATTAAAATTTAAGAGTTAGTGTTCCTTCATTACTTAGATTGGATATTCTTTAATCCAGAAGTTTCATGTATTTTGCTTCAGAGTTTATGTATTTGAAGTGCACATTTGGAAAATGGGGGCACAATACTAATGATTTAATTTTTATGTAATCAGATGAAATTTAACATTGTCTTTCTCATTTGTTTTAACCCTATGAAAATGTAATATTTCCCTGCTCATTATTTGCTTCTTAATAGAAAGGAAAAAATAATATTTCCATGGCTGAAGGCCACATCCACATAGTAGCAGGTTTGTTCAGACAAACTGAATGAACTAAAAGTCTGTCGAAATTAGTTTTTTTTTAGTTAGCATGATTTTGCAACTTGGAAGAGAAATGAGAAACTATGTTATGGGTTGTGAATATCAAACTAATGGAACTTGTCCCTCTGGATATGTATTGGTTTTTAGCTACCAGTCTTGCTTCTTTAAATTTTTTAAAAATTATTTTAAATATTGCCAGTTATTTTGGCCCATATTAGAAATTAAGTTAACTAAACTACATTACTCCATAAAAATGAATAGGGATTAATATTTCAGGCAAAATACAGATATAATATTCACTTGGAAAAACTGTGTCAACAACTTGATAGATATTTATTAAGATTATGAAGAAAAATGTTTCCTAGATTCTGGGGGTTATGTAGTTGAATCACTATGCATTATGTCACTAATAATTATAGTTATAAAGTCATATGGATATGAAATATCCACCTACACACATAAACATATATGTCAAAGACATGTAGTTATGAAAGAAAATAAGGTCATATATAATTCAGTTTGAAGAAGATAATCTCCAACTTGGAGAAAAAAATAATATGGCACTCTCACACTTTTATGAAGCTATCATTTTATTAAGATTTATTTCTTTATTTTAGAAAGAAAGAGAGAGAGAGAAAGTGTACATGCACAAGCAGGGGAGGAACAAAAGGAGAGGCTATGAAGCAGACTCCCTGCTGAGCTGAGTTGGAACAGAACTCCATCCCACAACCCCTGAAATCATGGCTTGAGCCAAAATCGAGAGTCTGACACTCAAATGACTGAGCTACCCAGGTGTCCCTATAAAACTATCTTTTAAATAGCTAACATTTAGGAGCACCTGGGTAGCTTAGTCAGCTGAGTGTCAGAATTTCAGCTCAGATCATGATCTTAGGGGTTATGAGATCAATCTGGTCCCACTTAGTCTCCTTGCTCAGCGGGGAGTCTGCTTGAGAATCCCTCTCTCCTTCTTCCTCTGCCCCTCCCCCTGCTTGTGCTCTCTAAATAAATAAGCAAATAAGATCTTTAAAACTAAATAAATATCTAACATTTAAAAATGTAGGCCGCATGATAAAAATGGAATCTATTGTATAGGAATATATTGCAAAAATGGTCACAGCTCTTCCTTCTTCCCTTTATCCTCAGCATTTGCAAAGCTACTTTAAGCTCCTCATAAGACTATTTCTTTATGCAAGTTTGCCTTGTGACCTACTTTGGTCCATGGAATGCAGCATTCTTCTAATCAGTCTTGCTTGGAACTGCACCAGGGCATAGATGCAGCTGGTGGTTTGAAGACATTGTGTGAATAAGAGCTAATGTGCCTCAACCAACCAACCTTCAGATGTGGAGTCTCTTAGCTGACCCATAATATATAGACGTTCTGGTGCAATCTGATGAACCAACCAGCTCCATTTAACTTTTATTGCTGACTATCATAATCATGACCTAAAAGCTTAGTTTTTGTTTTAAGCTACTAAATTTGAAGTGAACTATTACACAGCATAGGCAAATGATAAAGCTTACATTTTAACACATTACTTTAAATATTACTTTAAAATAACATTAGCTTTGTAAAATTCCATCTAAAATGTAAGGCAAATGTACAATATTTGAAAGAAGTGCTAATATGCAAATTGTTGATAAACCACTATCATTTTTTATTTTAGAAAACTCAAATGTTTTTTGACTGAAGGCATTCAAAATAATTTTAATTCATTCTTCAGATGTTGAAGCTTTCTAATTTAGACCTCTTTACTTCTTTCATATTTTCTCTTAATGTCTTTAATATTCAGAATGATATCCTCAACTATATTTTTACATTTTTAAAATTTATTTTTGTAAACCTTATTTTAATTATCAAATATTCATTGTTGTCATTGTGTTTCTCTTTCTTATTTCTACATGCAAAACTTCCTTGGCTCTCTATAACACTATTAATCACCCCCATTTGTTCTCTATATTTTTCACTTATGCTACTAGATTTCCTCATCTGTGAGTTGATAATTCCCTGTTTAAAATTACTGATATGAGAGTTTAAAATTATAATAATTTTTTATAAAGAGAGTGATGTATACAAGTTAAATTAAATGTTCATCATAGAGATAAATAATCAACATTGCTTAATGCTAATAAAAAATTCATACTTTTGTGTGTTTATTTAGTTGTAGAACTCCAATTCTTATAATTGAGAATTAACATTTTAGAGATATCTATAAAATGATCAACATATCTTCATCTAAATTTTCACTGGTGGATATATTAATGGCTATTGATAACAATTTTGTTTTGTTAATTGTTTGTTTCAATCAAGACACACTTTTGCTTATGGACAACTTTGTAGATACATTACCAGAAGCAAGTAGTTAAGAATGTGCATTTTCATTTGTAGTAGTCTTACTCTTAAAAATACTGCTATAAATTATAGGATAGGGAGAGATCTGGCAAGATAGTGGAGGTATAGGACGCACAGAAAGCACCAAGGTCCCAGAAGTCCAGCTAAAGAAGCAGAAAACCACTCTAAAAGCCGGCAAACACAACAGGAGAGAGAAGAGAATAAGAACAGCAATTCTAGGAGCAGAAATTGACCACTTGCAGAAAGGTAGGAGTGGAAAAAGTGAATTTAAAGCGATGGGAAGAGAGACCCGGGGGGAGGGGCCGGCTCACAGTAGCCACAGAGCTGCAGAGCACAAAATCCGGAACTGCTAGTCTGCTCCGCTGAGGGACATCGCTCCGGAGGCTAACCAGGGGTTCAGTCCTCGCGGGAACAGTGTGGTTTCGGGACCCGTGGGGTCACCGAGGGACCAGGGGAGCCGAGTGCGGCAGAGCTCCCAGGTATTGGGGCGGAGAAGCTGGCAGCAGAGAAGGAGCCGCACAAGCCACATAGGCCTATCTTGGACTATAGGAACTGAGACATATAGTGCATATAGGGCTGCCGTACTTCAAGCGGGGACCCCACAGGAGGCAGCTCCGGAGATGCCCCCTCATTCCTCCTCTGGGAGGAGCAGTGCGGGAGCGCGGAGCAGGAATATCCTGGTTCGGGGACTCCAGACAGGGCCACGCACGCCACAGACAGAAGCACTCTGCCACAGGCTAGCTGAGCACAGAGTGCCAGCCGCAAACAGGGGAGACGGGAGTGATAACAGCTTTCCTCTAAGGGCCTGTGGAGGATCACGGCGCCCAGCATTCGGCGCCTCTGGGCCGGAGACTGGGAGGCCGCCATTTTCATTCCCGGCCTCCAGGGCAGTACGGAAAGCGCTCAGGGAACAAAGACTCTGTGAGAGAACCTGAGCAAAGTGCTTGGCCCATCCCCTGGCAAGGGTGGTGCGATTCCTCCTCGGGCAAAGACATTTGAGAACCACGGCAACGGCCCCTCCCCCAGAAGATCAGCGAAAATATCCAGCCAAGACCTAGTTAATCAATCAGTGAAAACTGTAGAACTCCAGAGAATCTTTCTCTCTCACCCATCTACTCTTACCTTGACAAAATGACGAGGCGGAAACACTCACCACAAAAAAAGAAGAGGGGCGACTGGGTAGCTCAGGTGTTAAGCGTCTGCCTTCGGCTCAGGTCAGATCCCAGGGTCCTGGGATCGAGCCCCGCATCGGGCTCCTTGCTCGGCCAGAAGCCTGCTTCCCACTACCATTCCCTCTGCTTG
>JAQQSY010003076.1:0-13234 GCA_028646535.1 Procyon lotor
CTGATCCATGGCTCACCCCAAAGAAGGCCACAACCTCAGGGCAGAAGAGCCTCAGGCCCTCCCTACTTGCCTGCCACCAAGAGCACCACACTAACCACACTAATGGACAAGCTCCAAATGGAAGAAGCCAGCTGAGGCAGCTGGAACAAAACCCTCAGCTTTCCCTGTTTTACCACTGCTGACAGGACTGGAGGCAGTGGGTAAAATGAGGGCAGCCCCAGGCCAGAATGCCAACAACATGGGAGTTATTTCTCAAAGTTCTAGAGTTTTCATGAACGGGCTTATGTTTTTTATCGATTTCCAGGGTATTAAAACGGTGTTATTGACAGTTTTACCAGTTTTGCAGTTGCTTTTCAGGAGAGGATTTTTCAACCCCCTCACTCCATCAGGCTACAAATGAGTATCTGTTCCTATTCATTCCATTTTTTTAAGAGAGGGGGGAGGGGTACAGGGAGAAGGAGACAGAAAATCTTAAGAAGGCTCCATGCACAGCACAGGACTCACAGGACTTACAGGGGGCTCGATCTTATGACCCTGAGATCACAACCTGAGCCAAAATCAAGAGTCAGATGCTTAACTGACTGAGCCATCCAGGCACCCCTAATCATTCCTTTTTAAATGTTTTCTGTTAGATTGATTAAGATCTTTGATTCATTTATTTTTCTTTTTAGTTTGAACATTTTACATTTAATTTTAAAATATTTAACTTCATATTTTTAGGATATTTACATTTAGAATTTCAGGATAAATATTTAGAGTTAATTTACATCCATATTATTCCCCTCAGAACATAACTTAGCATGTTTTTGTTTTTCTTTTCCCCACATCACAATTTTATGGTCTTTTCTCTGGAATTTCAGTTCTAACTTTTTTGGGCCTTTGACTGAGAGACGGAGATAAGACTGTAAGTGTGTGCTCAGTCCTTCTTGTTGAAATTAGAAAAAATATTTGGACATTATATGTGAAGTGAGGTTAATTGTGGGGCTTTTATTTTGGGAAATTGGTGAGTGGTGATATCACCAACTGACTTAGAGAATCAAGATATGTTCCCTTTTTTCTTTTTTTCTTTTGTCATTGTTGTAATCTCCCTACCACTGTCTCCTAACGGAGGAAACTGGAAGGGGTTTTAACATGCATTTGTGAAGATTTGTTCTGGATTATTTGAGTTTAAAATAAATGAGACAGGGGCACCTGGGTGACTCAGTTGGTTGAGCATCTTCCTTTGGCTCAGATCATGATCCCAAGGTCCCGGGAAAGAGCCCCATTTAGGGCTCTCTGCTCAGCAGGATGTCTGCTTCTCCCTCTCCCTCAGGTCCTCCTTCTACCACTCTCCCTCCACCTGATCCTGCTTAAAATAAAATAAAATAATAAAATAAAATAATAAAATAAAATAAAAATAAATGGGACATAAGAGTAGAGATTTCCAGGGTGAGACGAATATAGAATGATCTAGGGGGATATATTTGTGATTCATCAGCCTACCAAGTTCAGTTAAAGGCATGAGAGTAGATAAGACCACTGAAGAAAAAGAAGAGACCCATATAAAGATCCCTCAAAAATGCCAAGATAGACCTTGGACAGGACACAGCACGGTGAGCTGAGCAGTTAACTTCTGAGAGGTAGAATTTTAAAAAAAGAAAAACTAAAAAGGAGAAACTGGATTTATAACAGCCAAAGCTCATTGAGAAATACATTAGTTTAGGAAATATGAGTGCCCCTTGATTTAGTACTAAAGAAGTAATTAAAGATGACTTTAAGGAGAGCACTTAAGGTCCACTGAAATGTGACTGTGTTAAGGCAGCACAGAAGTCAGAATGTCTAGAGTTGTGGGGAGCCGAAAAGGTATTTATAGAAGTACAGACCCCATTGCAGGTATTTGCCATTGATGGCAGAACAGGAGTTAGGGAAAAGCTACAAGGAAAGGCAGGGTTAAAGGAAAATTGGGAAACAATTTACTGAGAGAAACAGATTTAAGGACACCTTTCGACTGCCAAGACAAGAAATGAGTATGGCATAGGTATTAGAATGTATGTGTATGCATGGGGCACCTGGGTGGCTCAGTCATTAAGCGTCTGCCTTCAGCTCAGGTCATGATTCCAGGGTCCTGGGATCGAGCCCCACATCGGGCTCCCTGCTCCGCAGGAAGCCTGCTTCTCCCGCTACCATTCCCTCTGCTTGTGTTCCCTCTCTCACTGTGTTTCTCTCTGTCAAATAAATAAAATCTTTAAAAAAAAAAAAAAAGAATGTATGTGTAAGCAGGGAAGGGAGAGAATGTAGAAGTATGTGTGTGTGTGTGCTGGGGCCTGGGAAAAGAGGAGGCACACTGTTTTAGATAATCATGCAAATGTGTCAAAAATTAAGTAAATCTTTCCAATCACTTTCCAGGTTCCAGAGTTTAAAGTGGATCCAGAACTATGTCAACATTCCCCAACCAGGCAGCCCCTAATAACACTTCAATGGCCCCTACCTTCCTGTTGGTGGGCATGCCAGGTCTGTCAGCTGTACCCTCCTGGTGGACAATACCGCTCATCACCATCTACCTTCTCTCTGCCCTGGGCAATGGTACTATCCTCTGGGTCATTGCCCTGGATCCCACCTTGCACCGCCCAATGTACTTCTTCCTCTTCCTGCTGAGTGTGTCTGATGTTGGCTTGGCCACAGCCCTGATGCCCACCCTGCTGGGTCTTGCTTTTGCTGGTGTTCATGCTGTCCCTGCATCAGCTTGCCTACTACAGATGTTCTTTGTCCATGTCTTTTCTGTTATGGAGTCCTCTGTTTTGCTCGCCATGGCCTTAGATCGAGCACTAGCCATCTGCCGCCCTCTCCACTACCCAACGCTCCTCACCAATGATGTCATTAGCAAGATTGGCCTGGCTATCGCTTTCCGATGCCTGGGTCTCCACCTGCCCCTGCCATTCCTCCTGGCCCACATGCCCTACTGCCACCCACAGGTTCTGACCCATTCTTACTGCTTGCACCCAGATATAGTCCATTTGGCCTGCCCAGGAGCTTGGAGTGCAGCCTATAGCCTCTTTGTGGTTCTGTCAGCTATGGGATTAGACCCCCTGCTTATTTTCTTCTCCTATGGCCTAATTGGCAAGGTGTTGCAAGGTTTGGGGTCCAGCGAAGATCGCTGGAAGGCTGGTCAAACGTGTGCTGCCCACCTCTCCGCTGTGATCCTCTTCTACATGCCCATGATTCTCCTGGCCCTCATTGACCATCTCAGGGTGCCAGTACCTCAGCCTGCCCATACTCTTCTCTCCTATGTCCACTTCCTGCTTCCTCCACTGATAAACCCTATTCTCTACAGTGTCAAGATGAAGGAGATTAGAGAGAGAATACTCAAGAGGTTACAGCCCAAGAAGGTGGCTTGTGCTCAATGAGGAGGGTGCCCCTCCACATTTGGTGGCTCAAGGCTACCTGGTACAAAGGTTTCCATGACAAGAACTCAGCTCATCGTGCATGAAATGGTCACTCAAGCACACATAAGCACATATACACAGATGCCCTGCCTGTCCTTGCAAGTGTACATGTGTATATTAAGGAAAGCTTACAAGCTCCAGAGAATGGCAGTGGTCTACCCACTGTTACACTACAGATCCATGGCATAGAGAGGCCAGGATCTAGGTCTTATGACAACCATCCAAGTGTGTGTCTGTTGCTGTTTGTTTTTGTTAATTTCCTCCAACACATCTATATATCAACAGCTGAGGAAACTGGAGGAGTTAAACGGTTACAAAGCAAAGAAATGAGAAGACAGAAATAATTCGGTGGCCCTCTTCATGTGTATGTACATCATTTTACAGACCTTTTTATGGATTTTGATATACATGTGTCAGGCATATAATCACATATCATTGATCTATTAGCGTAGCCTCATAGTCTGACTTAGTTAATATGGTATAAAGTGATCTCCCTCTCATAAAACAAAAGTTTTGGAATCCTAACAAGAATTATATTATTTTTATAGATTAAATGTAAGAGAATCAATAATATTTATGATGATAAGCATCCAAGAATATATGATAGATGTTTCACTTATTAACTTTTTAAAAATTTTGAATAAATTTGTGGTAAATTTATTTCTATAGTTTAAAATGTATTTTGTTGCTCTTATAAAGAAAATATTTCCCTATTTCTATTTCCACACACACAATGTTAGATTGAGAAATAACATTTTTATCTTGCATTAGTATCTACTTTACCAAATTAGCATATGAATTATAGGTTTTATTTTTGGATTGTATTTAGCATATATAAGTAAAAATAGGTGATTGGTAATGTTTCCCTACTATTCATACAACTTAATTCATTTTACTTTATTTAATTTATGGGACTCTCCAATCCAGTATGAAAGATTAAAAATGAAAGTGAACATTCAAACCTTGTTTTTGATTTTTACAGAAGTGGCATTAATGTTTCACCTGTTAGAACAATGGCTAGCTGTTAGATCTTTGGGTAAACTTTTAACATTTAAATAATATATGTGTATTCCAATTTTATTGATTCATTAATTCCAAATTTTATTGACTTTTAATAAGCTTACTCAATGAATCCTATTAAGTGCTTTTTCAGCACCTACTAATATAACTAGAGTTGTCTGGTTTTTTTTAAAAAAAAGATTTCTTGGGGCGCCTGGGTGGCTCAGTACGTTAAAGCCGCTGCCTTTGGCTCAGGTCATGATCTCAGGGTCCTGGGATTGAGCCCCACATTGAGCTCTCTTCTCAGCAGGAAGCCTGCTTCTCCCCCCCCCGCCTGTCTCTCTGCCTACTTGTGATCTCTCTCTCTCTGCCAAATAAATAAAATCTTTAAATAAAAAAAAAAATTTAAAGATTTATTTGAGAGAGAAAAAGAGAGAGAGAGCACACACATGAGCTGGGGGAGGGGCAGAAGGAGAAGGAGAGAGACAATCCTAAGCAGATTCTCCACTAAGCACAGCCTGACCCAAGGCTCAGTTCCAGGACCCCAATACCATGACCTGAGCCAAAACCAAGAGCCAGCATCTCAATCGACTGAGCCACTCAAGTGCCCCTATAATTATCCACTTTAATGTGTTATTCAATTTCTGATACTGAAACATCTTTGTTCTCTTGTGATTATAAAAGAAGCCATTTTAGATGAAAAGTAGCAAATTGAATCTACCTAGTGCCAAAACAAGAACACACAATGATATATCAGGATGTATTCCAGGAAGGCAGGAACAGTTATAAACTCAATTTATACCAAGCTTCTCTGCAAGGCATATTATATATCCTCTTATTAAATTAGATAATTTAATAAGAGTCTCTCCATTTCACAAATGAGAATACCAAGACTGAGAATTGAAGAATGCTTGAACTATATAAAATGACTTGCAAAGACAGCATTTATTTCAAATTTGCTTAATCCAAAGTCCCTGCTACAAAATACACTTTTAAAATTGTTAAACAGAGAAACAGCCTGGTCTTGAGCCAACAGGAATGTGGTCTCTGAGAAACCTTGCTTTTCCCAAAGTTTACGCTTTCTTGCCACCTCCAGCTTCTCATTTATTTACTGAGAGTGCAGTGATGTAAAGAGCTGGAAGTCACACAGGCCTAGTTTTGAATTCTCACTTCACTACTTCCTGTGTAATTTGTCAGCAGTTGTTCTTACGTTTTCAAAATAGGTATAATAAGGGCTGCATGAAATCAAGTCCCTTTAAATATATATATATATTTTTTATTTATTAATTTATTCAGCAGAGAGTGTGAGCATAAGCAGGGGGAGGAGCAGAGAGAGAGGGAGAAGCAGGCTCCCCACTGAGCAGGGAGCCTGATGTGAAGCTCAATCCCAGGACCCTGGGATCATGACCTGAGCCAGAGGCAGAGGCTTAACTGACTGCGCCACCCAGGCGCCCCAAAGTCAAGTCTCTTTATCAAGGTATCTGAACATAAGATATATTCAATAAATGGTAGTTACTTGGAATTGACGAAATTAAAAATAACTATATTTAAACCTTCTATGCATACTCGGGGTGAAAAAAGAACTCTACAGCTGGAAGATTCTTTCAGCTCATACCACCTCATTTTATTGAGGAAAAACTGCAACTTGGCATCAGCCAGAAGCATTTTTGCACGGACCTTTGTAAGTCAGAAGGAGACAAACTAAACCTGCCCTGCTGGCAGCCTCCATCTGTTTACTAGTGCAGGGCAACATAGAACTTTCTCTTTCATGCTCTCTCCTTGTCAGGGACACAACCACTCAATCGTGTCAGTAGTTGGTATTACCATTCTTGGCCAGTCAGGGGACACTGTTCTTTCTGCAATCACCTGACAGATTTGAGGAAAAATGTTCACACACAGGGGAATAGAGGAATGTATTAGCAGGAATGCTTACAATGGTAAGCAAAATGTGACAGTGATACAGGGGAGTTGGTGGAAACAGGAAAAGCATTGCAAAATTCAGGTCTCTGGGTTGGTTCCATTGCTAAACAAAGCTAAACAAAGACTTCGAGCCTCTAGCCAGAATGTGTGTGTGTGTGTGTGTGTGTGTGTGTATGTGTATAAGAAAGAGGAAAAGAGAGAATGAGAAACCAATTAAGAATTCATAACAATGGAGTATTGTGCCTCCATGAGAAAGGACGAATACTCAACTTTTGTTTCAACATGGACGGGACTGGAAGAGATTATGTGGAGTGAAATAAATCAAGCGGAGAGAGTCAATTATCTTATGGTCTCACATGTGGAGCATAAGGAAAAACATGGAGGGCATTGTGAAAAGGAAAGGAAGGGTGAATGGGGGAAATTGGAGGGGAAGATGAACCATGAGAGACTGTGGACTCTGAGCAACAAACTGAGGGTTTTGGAGGGGAGGGAGTTGGGGGTTGGGCGAGCCTGGTGGTGGGTATTGAGGAGGGCAGGTATTGCATGGAGCACTGGGTGTGGTGCATGAACAATCAATCTTGGAACACTGAAAACATAAAAGTATTTGGGGAAAAAAAATTTCAGATTCTTAAAAAAAAAGAATTCATAACAGATTTCATAAGTTTAAATACCTAGAAGAACAAGGTAATAATAGCAATAAGTGGAGCAAACCCATCCTTAGACTGTGATGATGGGGACTTCTCAGTGGGTTCCTACTGTTTCCGTGTGGGAATGTAGACCTAGTATTACCATATCTTCCTACTTTTAAGATAACTTGCAAATCTCTTTTTATATGAACTCATCTAAACAATATCTTGTCTAAACACATTTGTCTGAAGACCATATTTGGATTTTATGGCTTTTAAAAAGATTAACATAGTAATCCATATAATGCAGAAAGAAGGAATTATTCTTTAATTTCAAAGTACATATGAAATCTATCATAATACACAACACAGAGAAAGTAATTTTCTCGGGAGACATCTTGGTGGATCAGTCAGTTAAGCATCTGCCTTTGGCTCAGGTCATGATCCCAGGGTCCTGGGATTGAGTCCTGCATCAGGCTCCTTGCTCAGCGGGGAGCCTGCTTCTCCCTCCACCTTTGTCCCTCCCCACTGCTCATTCTCTTTCTCTCTCTCTCTCTCTCTCTGACAAATAAATAAATAAAAATCTGAAAGAAAGAAAGAGAGAGAGAGAGAGAAAGAGAGAGAGGAAGAAAGAAAGAAAGGAAGGATGGAAGGAAGGAAGGAAGGAAGGGAGGGAGGGAGGGAGGGAGAGAGAGAGAGAGAGAGAAAGAGAGAGAGAGAGAAAGAAAGAAAGAAAGAAAGAAAGAAAGAAAGGTAGGTTAGTTTTCTTAAGACCACATAGCCAGAAAATGGTAGAGCTGAAACCAGAGGACTGGTTTCCTGGCTGAGTCTTGAGCCATTTTACTCCTCTGGCCACCCCCCTGGCAGGACTAAGTTATCATAATAGAAAGTTTATCCCTGATAGGGCCTTTTTATTTCTTTTATAGATCGGCTTCTAAATCCCCAATCTGGAGCTACTTTCTATCCTATTGATTAGCAGTAATCCTGGACTCTTGGTCCCTTAAGTAAAGTTGGCATATCTTCATAGCTCCTAAATCTTCTCTGTTGACATTTTCTCATTAGGTGTCCTTGGAGCACTCTAACCTGGCTCCATTTACAATGCCAGGAAGTGACAGGTGGGTCCAGAGAGGCTGGGATAAGAAAGTGGTTTGGATGTCTGTTTGGCCTCAGGGGTGCAGATTCTGTGCTGTAGCTTGACAGTTATTGGTATTTAATGGTATTATGGGCTGGCCTAAATTCTCTGTCTCTCACAAAGGGCCCTTACATTCCCTGTCAATGTCAGCTTCTGGTGGGAGGTGCAGAGAGTGCAGAGGTGAGTTGAGTCTAGGTGATAACCACCCTGATTCACCCCTGAGTTTCCACCCCAGCAAAACTTCAGACTATTCTTTTGTTCAAATTGATATACATCTACCAAGCACATACTCTGAATAGGGTATTTTATTGTGAGGAGACTTTCAAAGTTGAATAATTCACAACTCTTTCCTTGTAGAAATTCATATTGTAGTTACTGAGAGAGACATATGTATGATACAAGAGATGCCTCTGGGTCTCCATCGATTGTGCCCAAGGACTCAGCCCCTTGCTGTTACTAGAAATGCTGCCAAATGCCAATGACCACCTGTAATTTCCTCCTACAATTTACCCCCAATTTGGCTTCAGCCAAAAACACACTCTCTAGGTTCTGCTTTCACATTGCCCCCCACAAGTTTTCTTTCCCAAACATTAATGTGCATATCACTCATCTAAGATCATGGTAAAATGCAGGTTCTCACTTAATAGGCTTGGAACAGGGCATGAGATTCTGCAATTCTAGTTAGGTTCCAGGCGATGCTTATGCTGCTGAGCAGTGTACCACACTTTGAATAGCAAGGAAGAGAACATATTTAAAACAACTTAGACACATTAAGGGCTTAATGTAAATCACAAAAAAGAATCAAACAAGGAAAGCAAATATAAAGATGCTAAATGGCTCCAGAACCTTGCAGAGCTCCACCAATCACAGTTTAGGGCTGCTTATCATAGTTCTTCCTTAGAAGCTTCTCTGGATTCTTGTTCTTCATTCATACCGGAACATAGATGCCATCAATCCCATAATAGTAACAAAAGGATTCCTACCTACTCTCTTAAATGCAGGCCTCCTCTTCCTCAAAACTGGATATGCTGTGGTATAATAGATCCCTTTTAGAGATTAATTGATTGGCTAGTTAATTAATGAACTTAAGAACTATGAAGTAAAAGGAAATATCTCTTCTTTGAAGGAAATATTGCCCTGCTCCTAAGATAATGTATTGTAAAGAAAATGGGACTTTGACATCTGCCCCATCATTTAGACTTTAGACTCAGTTTTTCCAGGACTTTTACTCTAATCTGCCGAGTTTTTACACAATACACAATGGGATTCATCAAAGGCGGTACCAATAAGAATGCATCAGCTATCAGAATCATAGCCATAGGGGATTTATGCTTAGCAAAGCGATGCATGGTAGCCAAGGTGATGATGGGCACGTAGAAGATGAGCACAGCACAGATGTGGGACACGCAGGTATTAAGAGCTTTAAGTCGCTCCCCATGGGATGCAATACCCAATACAGTCTTCAGGATGAAGACATAGGAAACCGCAATGAACACACAGTCTGACATCATGCAGAGTGGGACGAACAGACCATAGTAAAAGTTAACCCTATTGTCAGAGCAGGCCAGTTTCATGACATCCTGGTGGAGGCAGTATGAGTGTGAGAGCAGGCATTTATTACAGTACCTGAGTCTCTTTAAAGTGAAAGGAAGAGGAAGAACTAGTAGCATGCTTTTGATAGCAAATGTCAGTCCGATATGCAAAACTCTGGAGCTGGTAAGAATGGAGCTGTACCTCAGGGGGCTGCGAATGGCTAGAAAACGATCAAAGGACATGATCAGAAGCACTGAGGATTCCATGTCTGTGAATCCATGGATGAAAAATTCCTGGGCAATACACGCATCAGCAGAAATCTCCATGGCATCGAACAAGAAGATCCTCAGCATGGAGGGAAGAGAAGAGAAAGACAAGCCCAGGTCAGATAGGGCCAGCATGGAGAGGAAATAGTACATTGGCTCATGCAGGGAAGGCTCTGTCTTGATGACCAAGAGGATGGTACAGTTGCCCAGAATGGCCAGGAGGTACATGAAACAGATGGGGATGGAGATCCAAATGTGCACATGCTCAAGCCCTGGGATCCCAATCAACAGAAAGGTGGAGATTTCAACTTCTGAGGTATTGAGAGCAAACATCACAAATAGGTCTCTCATTTATATGCTCCTGGTAAATAAATAATACCAACAACAAACAGAAAATCTCTTAGTTGTATGTACTGAATACAATTAGACTCAGTTGCCAGTTAAATTAAATATAGCTCATCCTTAGGTATCAAGCAATAATGTAATATAACTTTTTCTATATAAAGAAAAATACAGAGTAGATTTAAACAGGTTCTTCATGATATTCACTCGAGACCTTCATACTATTCAAGTCTATCTTCATTCCTTGATATACCTCTGAACAACTTGATAGCTTGGAAGCAACAAGGTGTTTTGATAACCTTTTTTATTAAAACCACCATTTTTGAGATTTATGCATCACGTAAACTAGTTGGAGTACATTGCATAAGGAAAAACTATAATGTCCTGAATGTGGTCATTGGTCCATCCAGATCAAAGAAATTACAAGGTGAAGAGCAGAACAGTGAAGGAGGGGAGAAAGCAGTGAAGAAGGGGAGAACAGTTACTAGCTCTACTCTCTGCTGCCAAAATTTTGAAGGACATTTGCTTCAACTTGACTCAAGATAGGGACCATGACAATTTGTGGTATGTAGGGTGTGTGATATGGAGAACCAATGAGGCTACACGAGGAGAGCATATACTCATACAAATCACAAATGTTATAGTAGCAGGAGTTAAAGGAGGCCTCTTAGATTATTGTTCATGGTACATGTGTGTGAAAATATAAAATGGATCTACCACAGAGTTTGGCAAACTAATAGCCTGAGCCAAATTCAACCTCTGCCTTGTTTTTGTACAACCTGTGAGAGTTTTAAAAACATTTTTTTAAGTGTTTTTAAAAAGGAGAAGAAAAAGCATATGTGATAGAGACAAATATGTGACCTGAAGTCTAAAGTATTTACTTTTTGGCCATTTACAGGAAAAAGTTTCTTGACCATGTACTAGAAAACTATGCATCCAGGCATAAGCACACAGACACAAACAATCACAGTAGAATGAGTGTAGTGGGAATGGAGTAACGGTCAAAGGGAACTCCAAATTTAAGAGTAATGTTTTACTTTTCATTTTTTAAAAAAGCCAATAACACGTGAAGCAAATACACAAATGTTTTAAATTTTCCCAAAAGAGTTGCAAAAACACAGGGCAGGGCTCTGTACTTTGCTATATTCTTTTAATTCTTCCCCCTCCAAATTGTCTTACACAACACCACTTCCGGGACCAAACACTATTCACCAGCACATGACTGTAGCCTGAAGCGATCTGAGTGAGCATAGCACCTCAGGAGCAGAGAAAGGACTGTGTGGTGAGCTGCCAGCTAGTACGTCAGAGTAAGTGGTGAGAAGGGAATGGCCAAGCACACGCATTGGTCCTCTTGTGGGGAGTTAGGGAGTATTTCTTGTTAAGAGTAGAGAAAGGAGTACATCTGGTTGGAAGAAATTACAGGGTGAAGGGTGGAACTAGAAAGCAGTGAAGAAGGGGAGAACAGTTATTAGCTCTACTCTCTGCTGCCAAAATTTTGAAGGACATTTGCTTCAACTTGACTCAAGATAGGGACTATGACAATTTGTGGTATGTAGGGTGTGTGAAATGGAGAACTGATGAGGCTATGTGAGGAGAACATATTGAAATATGTACTGAGCGTCCATTTTGTCTCAACCTCTCATATGTGGGAGTATTTCCTTGACAAGAAGCACATACCACAGTTGCGATTTGTAGGTGCTTTAAATACTCACATTGGGGGTGCCTGGGTGGCTCAGTGGGTTAAAGCCTTTGCCTTCAGCTCAGGTCATGATCTCAGGGTCCTGGAATCGAGGCCCGCATCAGGCTCTCTGCTCAGCAGGGAGCCTGCTTCCCCCCCTCTCTCTGCCTGCCTCTCTGCCTTCCTGGGATCTCTCTTTGTGTCAAATAAATAAATAAAATCTTTCAATACTCACATTGTTTCCGTGCAATTGCTATTGGTCCGGCTCAGAATGGCCATAGTTCTTGCCCTTCTTTCCCTGTTCTTGGATTCCTTTGCCATTGCTCTTATCTGTTCAATGTCTACCTTTTAGACTGGTGACCAATTCAGGTTCTTATCTCTGGTATTTGGGTTTGATCCTGCTCATGTTCTTGGTGCCAGCATTACTAACACCTCAGGTAGCTCTCCTTTTAATAGCTCTAGGCTAGAAAAATCCCAATAGTGCAGCTGACACTCTGCCTTTGTCAGGGGAGTGAGATTCAGGGGGAGAAAAGTGATAATATACTTTTGATCCATTCTTATTCAAAAGTTTCCTCAAAATGGCCATTTCAGGGGAACCTGGGTGGCTCAGTTTGTTAAGTGTCTGCCTTTGGTTCAGGTCATGATCCCAGTGTCCTGGGATGGAGCCCCTCTTTGGGGCTTCCTTTTTGGTGGAGGGCCTGCTTCTCCTTCTGCCACTGACCCTGCTTATGCTCTCTCTCATTCTCTCTCAAATAAATAAATAAAATCTTTTAAAAAATGGTCATTTCTAAGATTCCATGTCTGAGGTTTTCCTGACAAGCTACCAACCTAACTCAGGCACTAAAGAAATGACTTACTATTGACAACATTATCTTTTCAACTGTGTTCATCATGCAAATACGAAGATGTAACCCTTCCCACCTATGTTCCCTAAACTTTTCAGCTCTCAGGGCTGCCCCAGATGCAGTTTGATCCCTTAGGCTGGACAAACCATGAAGCATTTTTACCTCTAGCTTTCTCAAAGGCATAAGGTCGATCTCTATAAATTGCAGAATTTTCCCAAGGAAACATAAAATAATCTTAGGGAAATTCAGTTTGAGTCTCTAGGACACCTACCAGGCTCCTGAGTTCCTTAACCAAGAGCAAGGGTGAAAAGGTTTCAAATTCTTCAGGTTCTGTAACTTCTCTCCTCCATATTCTTATATAGACCCTCATACTCTTTCCTAGGACAGGCATATCCTCCAGAGAATTAACAGGCACTTAATCCCCTGGGAACAACAACTATCTAATTTCATCATGGTCTATCAAAAATAGGC
>JAQQSY010003077.1:0-13234 GCA_028646535.1 Procyon lotor
AAGCTGCTGTGTGGTGGAGGGGCGGCTGCTGACCGTGGCTACTTCATCCAGCCCACCGTGTTCGGAGATGTGCAAGACAGCATGACTATCGCCAGGGAGGAGGTTAGCATGGGGCCAGCACTCTGGGGAATGTTCTTAGGAGAAGTGGACAGTTAAGTTTGGCACCTTCATACCATGACCCATCCACTGGCTTTGGGCCAAATCCTGGCTCTCTGCCTAAGACAAATTATTTACAATTCTGTCTTGATCTTGTCGCTCTCCTCTTCCACCCCTATGGCTACCCCTGTTGGGGAAAACGTCCAAATTCCCTCACGCAGTTTCCAGGCCCTTTGTGTTGTGGTCCCTGCCAAGGGTCAAGGAATGGTTTTGCTCAACCCTTTTATGATCTTCATATAAGCAGGACATTGGACTTGACCAAAGGGCCGTGACTTTCCCACATGGCAAGGTTCTCGATGTTCTCCCCCTCGGCGCTCATTATGAACGCAGGACAGCCGCTCCGGCTCGCTCACTCATTCATTTCACAGCTACTTACTGAATGCCTGCTGCATGCCAGGCAGACCCAGAGGTATCCAGGATGTGTTTCCTGCCCTCACGGGGTCCACACACACTCCCCTCCCCCAGTGGATCGGCCCTTGAACAGTCTTATACAGGGACATTTCCCCTTCATGTATAATTCAAAATGAAATAATAATGAAAATGCAAAACCAGGGGAAAAAAGTCCAACAGAATTCTGCCTCTTTCCCCATCATGACTACTTTGATGCTTTTTCTGAAATCTCAAATACCACTTCTCCAGAAGGGTGGGGGTTGCCTCTGCTTTGCCAGTGCCTGAAGCACATGATGCCCCATCCCACAGTCCTGCTTCAACTATGATGAGCTCCTGGCATTCTTCTCCCGCCTCTGCCTCAATACTCCCCAGGCAGTCCTGGAATCAGCCATTTCTTCAAGAAGTCCGGCCTCCTTTTAGCGGAAAATGGGATTTCCTGAGGATGGGCGCTGGGTGTGTTTATGCCTGGAGCTCTGTTTCCCTCCTCCCTGCTCCCCACCTGCACTCTGGTTTGGCCGGTGTCACTGCTTGGCTATCACTTGGGCAAAGCCTCACCCCTCCTCTCCACTTGGTCCATCCACGAGCTCCCAGCACTCATTACACCGCTTGTCTTGGCTCCTGCTAGAGCCCTGACTGCATTACGACCACCTGTACTGCATTCCCACACCTCCACCGCAGCCCACACATCTGGCCCCTGTGACTTCGCTTTTGAATCTCATTCTCCACTAACAAGAACCAGGATTCCTTGAAGAAGTGGCTCATTCCAGGAATAGGGCAGGGAAAGTACAAAATAAACTTGGATGTCTTAAGAGCAGAGACCCTGTTTCGTTCACAGTTACTTTTTCAGCTTTTAGTGTGTGCCTTGCTGAAAAACTGATGCAAATTCTGTGAGACTAAATCTGTGTGTGACATGCCAGAAACCCCTACCTTACAGGATTTTTCAGAAATAAGACCAGCTATGTAAAGCAGGTGGCATATAGAACGTAACCAATCCCCATTAGCTTCCTTCGCTTTGTGTTTCTTTGAGCTTGGGAGCTGTCGTCTCTCTGTGGGACTCCTAGGGTATGTCTGGGGGCTCCACCTGGAGGGATTTGCTCAGCACTGTGAAAGCTAGCTGTCAGGCGGTTTCTGTGTCTGCTGCACCCTCCCAACTGTGCACTCTTATCGCAGATCTTTGGGCCAGTGATGCAGATCCTGAAGTTCAAGACCATAGAGGAAGTCATTGGGAGAGCCAACAATTCCAAGTATGGGTTGGCTGCAGCTGTCTTCACCAAGGACTTGGACAAGGCCAATTATCTGTCCCAAGCCCTCCAGGCAGGCACTGTGTGGTAAGAGCCTCCTGGCAGCCCCTCACAGCCTAGGCAGGGATCCCCAAGCCAAGGTCTTCTGGAATCTAGTGCTCACACCCCAGAATTTGGGGTGTGGTCTCAATTCCCCATGGGTCAGGGTGTGGTACAGCAGACAGAGATTTCCCATCCCCTCTCCTGTAGGAGATTAAACTTCCCCCCAGTACATATGCCCATGCAGCTTTGTTCAAAGGCAAACAGATGGATGACTGGGGTGGGGGCTCCCTACCAAGGGAGTAAGAGCAGGAGACCAGAGCTGAGGATCTACAGCTATGTGTAATACTGGTCTTAAGAGCTTAGCACCTACTTCACACACACTAGGATGGCTGTAATTTAAAAAAAAAAAAAAAAAACACACAAAAAACAAAATACTAGGTGATGATGAGGATGTGGAGAGATTTGAACCTTTACATATTGCTGGTGGGAATGTAAAATGTTAGGGCTAACATCATGGGAAAGTCTGGCAGCTCCTCAGCAAGTTAAATGTAGAATTACCATAGGACCCAGTAATTCTACTCCTAGGTATATATACCCAAGAGAAATGAAAACCTACATCTACACAAAAAAGTATACCTGAATGTTCATACCAGATTATCGGCAATATGCAAAAGGTGGAGACAACCTAAATGTCCATCAGTTGAATGGATAAACAAAATGTGGTCTATCCACACACTGGAACATCATTCAGCCACAAAAAGGAATAAAGTGCTGATACAGTCTACAAACATAGATGAACCTTGAAAACGTGATACTAAATGAAAGAAGCCAGACACAAAAGGCTACATGCTGTGTGATTCCATCTATATGAAATGTCCAGAATAGACAAATCCATGAAGATGGAAAGTAGATTAGGGGCTAGTAGAGGAGGGGAGTGGGGAATAAGTGCTATTTCGGTACAGGGTTCTTTATGGGGTGATAGAAATGTTCTGGAATTAGATGGAGGTGATGGTTGCACCACACTGTGAATCTGCCATATCCACTGAACTGTGCACCTGAAAGTGGTGAATTTTAAATTCAGTTAAAATTTAATAATTTTTAAGGGCACCTGGTGGCTCAGTCAGTTAAGCTTCTGCCTTCAGCTCAGGTCACGACCTCCAGGACCTACAGTCAAGTCCCGCATCATGCTCTGTGCTCATCAGAGAGTCTCCTCCTCCCTCTCCCTCTGTGCTCTTGTGCTCTCAAATAAATTTTTTTAAAAATGTAATTATTTTTAAAAATGGCAAAAAAAAAAAAAAAAAAAAGTACCTAGCTAGCAAAAACGATTCATTAAAATGGGAAGCTCTGATGTGGAGCACCCTGTTACTTACTTAATTCGTCTGTGACCACATCACGAGGGGTGATGACTTACAGCTCTATTTCCTGTGGTTTTCTTTTGGCTCCTACGTGGCTGGTTATAACTATAGTTATACCCATCTGTTTCGCCTCAGTAATATTTTAGACCCATTCAGGAGGTCAGAGGGGTATGACACCCATATCTCCTTCTGAAATCTTGTTTCAAATTATAGGGTCAACTGCTATGATGTGTTTGGGGCCCAGTCCCCATTCGGTGGCTACAAGATGTCTGGGAGCGGCCGGGAGCTGGGAGAGTACGGGCTGCAGGCATACACCGAAGTGAAAACCGTGAGTATGGGCCCCTCCTCAGCTCTCTGTCAAGCTGGACTCCATCAGTACTTATTACTAATTTCTTGTTTGAAGCCACAGAAGCTACAGAAAAGGGTGAAGACCCAGTCTCTGCTGTCTCGTGAGAAATAACTTGGGACCTGGCCACCACTATGCCTACACTGTCTTTTGCTAGGCTTGGTTATACACCAAGTTCTGTAAGACTTGAGAGGAAGGACAGATCTTAGTGGGCTGAAGCAGTCAGGAAAAGCGTCTAATAAGAATCAAGCTGTGAGGCATTAGAGACCAAGGGCCATAAACATACCAATATCCTTTGATTTCATAATGTCAGTGATAGGCATGTAGCCTGAAGGATGAATCAGAAATACAAAGAAAGTGTTATTCCATAAGTAGTCATCACAGCATTATCTCTCAAGGATGAAAAAGTCAAATGTAACCTAAATGCCCAATAAATTATGGAACAACCAAATCAGGGTTTACTAAAAAGCCGTTAGAAATCTTTTTGTAGGGGGTACCTGGGGTGGCACAGTTGGCGGGCATCTGACACTTGGTTTTGGCTCAGGTCATGGTCTCAGGGCCATGAGATCGAGCCCCATGTTGGGCAGCATGCTCAGCGCAGAGTCGGCTTGAGGGTTCTTTCTCTCTTCTACCCCTCCACCCCCACATGGGCTGGCTCTCTCCCACTCTCAAAATTTTTGTAGGATATTTAATCATCATCCTTTAGAGTGAAGACAAGATACAAAGCAATACGTGAAGTATAAGCCCAATTTAAAGGCTATATATACATATGTATATATACTTAGGTACCTTTATTTATAACTATGGAAAAGACAGGAAAAAAGGCACCAAAGTGAAAATGATTTTCTCGACAAGGGACACTAATTACAGTTTAACCAGGCAACAGACTCACAAGTGATATTTAAAGAAAAGGTGATGGGCTGAGTTGGGCTTCCCCAGGATTGGGGAAGAGAAGGCTTAGGGCACGCAAACCGGCCAGGAGGATCAGGGTGAGAAGGGCGGACGGGACCTTCATTCAGTACTCAGTGGTGAGCCACAACCTGTGTTCTCAAGAAGCTCATTGGAATAACAAACCTGTTTTCTTGTTTATTTAAAACTGTCCAGGGGCGCCTAAGTGGCTCAGTTGGTTAAGCCTCTGCCTTCATCTTGGGTCAGGTCCCAGGATCCATGGAGCCCTGCTCAGCAGGGAGTCCGTTTCTCCCTCTCCCTCTGCTCATGTTTGTTCTCTCTCTCTCTCTCTCTCAAATAAGTAAATAAACTCTTTCCCGAAAGAGAGGCAAGACCCAGATTTGACCCTGACACTGGCCCATAACTGTTCATCAAAACAGTGAGAAGATTATTTAGGCAGGGTGTAGGGGGCAGTGCTAGGACTGAGCCCCGGGAGTCACAGTAGCAGGATTGCCTGGAGGGCCGTGGGAGGGAGAGCCCAAAAGAGGAGGCTTGAGTAGAGGTGGTTTGTGCAGGAATCCAAGTCTAAGTTGCTGATGCTGGAGGCCTCGGGCACTGGGATGTCGGAGGAGAAGGGGAAGAAGCTTTTTGAAGAAGGGAAGTGGCAGGACTTGACGGCTGGAGGATGGAGGCTGCAGGCGAAGGAGGCAAAGCTGCCCCAGCTCCATGCCAGGCACTGTGCTTTGTGCTCATGATACTAAAGATTCCTGTATTTTGAGTTTGGGGAACTTGAGTGAGAATCCTGACAGAAACAGGATTAAAAACTTTTCAGAAGAAAAATCCAGTTTGCAAGGGGGACTGCTGAGAAGATGTCTTCTTTGAACTCATCCTTACAGAGAGCTTACTTTGTACCGAATCTGCTCGACTTCCTTATGCAGGTTATCTCTCAGTGCTCACAACAACTCAGGAAGGAGACTCTGTCGTTGTCCCATGTACAGATGAGGCAGCGGGGCACTCAGGGGTGAAGCCCTTGCCCTATAGGTGGTAAAGCTGGGATTTAAACCCAAATCCACTTGAGTCTGGAATCTTCCCACATAACACACTGAGACACCTGTGAGCTATCAGCGTGTTATTTATTTATTTTTTTACTTTGATTCTTTTGGAGGGAAATACAGATGTAGGTCAGGGTCACTCAAGCTCAGCACTCTGGACATTTGGGGTTGTGTAATTCTTCGTTGTGGCCTTTGTCCTGGGCAGTGTGGGACGTTCCATGAGTAGCATTCCTGACTTCTACCTACTAGATGCCATAGCGATCCCACCCTCTTCTGCCCCTGACAGTCAAACAATGACTGGATTAAGAGGAGGCAGAGAGTGTTCTCATGCAGACCTGGGTCCTAGCTGTGTCCCTGGGATTGACCAGTTGTCCGTCAAGCTATCAGAAGTGAAGGAAGCCCTCGTGCTCGTCCTTGGGCAGCACCCCAGCTGAGAGTGCCCACAGATCACAGGGAAGCACGGCGATTTAACAGCTGCTCTGCACCCCTCTTACAGGTCACGGTCAAAGTGCCTCAGAAGAACTCCTGAAGAACTCCCTCATCCAGCAGCGGAGGTCAAGGATGTCAGCAGCAAAACCAAGAAAAATGACCCTTGCGCACTAAAAGTCTTGAAAGAGAAATTCTCTCACAAAATCCCTTGATCAAGGAAGTCTCAGAACTTGAGTTGCTAGATGGAAGTGGGTGTGTGGCAGAGAGCGCCAGGAAAGCCTCTCACGTGCCCGCAGCACTGCTAGTTTCCAGGCTGGTTTTCCAAAACTAGATTCAAATGTCTTATCCTGTCCATCTGATAGACTTCTGTAACTTGCGTTGATGGGGGAACCAAAAGCCATTGTTCATACTTGTACTAACAAGTCGGCGCAACAGCTAGTGCCTTCCTCTGTATCCGGGACTCAAATTCATTAAAAACAATGCTGCTGTTCACTTTCTGGTTAACTCTTTGTCCCTCTCAGTAACCCAAGGAAACACCACCACATAGGGATGTTGTCCCCTCTGTGTGTGTGCGTCACGCTGTATGTGGCTACTGCCCCTCCCCTCCTGTAGGGAAATAGCTCTTGTTTCCTCTCTCCATCCTGTCCACCTATGGCCAGCCCTGTGCTAGGCCCTAGGGAAGTCACCAAAACAGGACTCCAGGCCTTGCCCTCAGAGAGGGGGCGGTCAACCAGGAAAGACACACTTCACATCCAATGTTTGCTGTCCTTGTTTTACGTTAAGAGACTTGGGTCAGGCTAAGTGAGACAGGTTCATGCCGATGGATTTCATGAGATTCATTTGGAAAACAGATGTCTGTTTATTCGTCTGAAGTGAGGCCTGTATTCCTGTAACCAGACCTCGTGACTCTCCTATCCAGAATACTGCCTTATTTTAGTTAAGGGACAGGTAGTTAGGATTATTAGTAAATGAGGAATCCAAAGATTCCTTGGTGAGCAATGGAATCGGCAAAAAGCTGAATAGCTGTAGTAGTTTGTAAAGGTTGTGATCATGTCTGGGTCACAGATTAACAATTTGAGGAAAAGTCTGATCCTCTCCTAAAGAAAATCCACCTTCGGGGCACCTGGGTGGCTCAGGGGGTTAAAGCCTCTGCCTTCGGCTCAGGTCATGATCTCAGAGTCCTGGGATGGAGCCCCGCATCGGGTTCTCTGTTCAACAGGGAGCCTGCTTCCTCCTCTCTTTCTCCCTGCCTCTCTGCCTACTTGTGATCTCTCTCCTCTCTGTCATATAAATAAAATCTTAAAAAAAAAAAAAGAAAGAAAATCCACCTTCTATATAATTTTGCAAACAATGTCCAGGGATTGTGGAGCTTGTCAACAATCCCTATTGTTGGGGACAATAGGGATTGTCAACAATCCCTATTCCACTAAAGACTAAACTGATTTATTTGAATAGTGCTTCATGATTTTTGTCATTTGCATATATACCTGTATCACTTTTTTCTTTAAATCGACTCTTATTTAGATTAAAAAATTAAGCACCTTATTGCCATACATAAAAAAACTGCATTGGACTGCCATAAATAGAAGGCGTAAAAAAGAGGAAAGCGAAACAATGTGACTAAATTTAAAATAAGAAAATATGAATAAACTTAATCACTTAGGTTATGTATATATTCATACACACACACACACAAATCTACTCCTTCCACAGTTGTTCATACCTGAAGTCAGTGTGCCACAACGAGGAGCCTAGGATTTGATGACCAGTGGGCAGAAACATTCCCCTTCTTGCTTCAGGATGAGATGAGGTTCACTGCCAATAAAACAATTCTGTATTTTAGCTTTGATGCTAACCAGCAACAACAGTCAGGACACAGGAGTCTGGCAAAGCTCTGAACCCGCCCCGGTTCTCCATCCTGCACTAGCTTCCCGGGCTCAGGGTGGCTCACTGTAGCAGGGATGGGCTGGTCGAATGGGCTGTCCCTGCCCTCGGGGGCACACACACCCACGGGTGGGGGATGGGGGTGGGGGGCACTGGCAGTAAACATAGGAACACAAAAGGAAGAGAGTGTGAAAAGAGATGCTAGGCCGGAGGCGGCCAGCTGGAGGAAAAGATCGCAAACTCCCTTCACATTTAACCTTCATCCACTGTAAACAGTACTTGGGAGGTTACTGAGTGCTAGGTACTGGCGATGCAAGAATGAATCAGGCACACTTAAACCTCCAGAATGGTGAGCCCTCTCGGACTTTCAAAAGAGGTGATTATAGTTAGGCGTCTGCCTTCAGCTCAGGTCATGATCCTGGAGTTCTGGGATCAAGCCCTGAGTTGGGCTCCCTGCTCACTGGGGAGCCTGCTTCTCCCTCTCCCTCTGCTGCTTCCCCTGCCTGTTCTCTCTCTCTCTCTCTCAATCTCTGTCAAATAAAATCTTAAAAAGAAAAAAAAGAATTGATTATAATACAATATAGGTGCCAGGTGCAATGACAATGATCAGGTACTGGCGTCATGGAAGGCCACGAAGGGCCCTTGCTGACTGCAGGCACAGAAGGAAGCTCCCTAAAGGGTACTCACACTGTCTTTTTTATTTATTTTCCAGGCTTCTCACCAGAGGTTCAGTTCCTGAAGGCTTGAGCCTGGGTTATTTCCCTATAACTTACGCCCCTTATGTAAACAGGAGTACCACTCTTATCTGCTTAATATTTACCCTAAGCTGTAATAAAGGCATGTGAAAGCGATGCAGGACACAAAGGCAGGAGGAAATGTAGATAAAATTAAATACCTTCTAACCTGCAGCCTGACAAATACTTGAGGCAGGTGGAGTATACTGTTCCTCCAGCAAACTCCCAACTGTCTTTTTATTTTTTAATCTCTCCCTCTCTTTCTCTCACTTTTATTTCATATATAAAGCTTTCTGATTATTTCCACATTCCCAACTGTCTTAATGTGAATGCTTTACTATAGGGAAACACTACCTTAGCTTGACAATGGCAAGACTTCGAGGAGGATGCTGTGAGTCTTTTTCAGCATATGAAATCCTTTTGGGACTTTCCTTAGCTTTACTTTCCCCAACCCCCAAGTATATAATAAGTTGCTCTTCACGATCCTGCGGCAGCAGCTCTTTCTGCCCAAGGGTCCTGTCCCATGCTTTAATAAAATCACCTTTTTTGCACCAAAGACCTCTTAGGAATTCTTTCTTAGCCATCAGCTCTGGATCCCAACAACACACTCCAAAACCACATCCAAAGTCTGATTTTCACAAGGTAAAAACATGACTCCTAAACAAATATAAAATAAGATAGGTCAAACCTTTACTTATTAATTAATGAGAGAACCAGTAATAGGAAGCAGGTTCAAAAATCACTTTGAGGAACTGGCTGTGGTATTTTAGTAAAGGAATGTGAGAGTAAGATTGCTAAGTCAGATATAAAACTGGCTAAAGTCTTATAGAGCAAGAAACAGGTAACCATGAGTATTTTGTTTTTACTGGCTAGAAATAATCTGCATGAACCTACATGTTATAGGTCACTCCACTGTGTGAGCTCTTAATTAGTAAAGACCAAGGTCAAAAAATGCCAACATCTCCTAGGGCAGAGGTGGCAAGCTTTTTCAGTAAAAGGCCAAGATAAACGTGTTAGACTTTGTAGGATATGTAACACCTTTGTCACATATTCTTTTGTTGTTTTTATTTTTGTTTCTTATAAGCCTTTAAAAATGGAAAAATTGGGTGCGCCTGGGTAGCTCAGTGGGTTAATGCCTCTGCCTTCGGCTCAGGTCATGATCTCAGGGTCCTGGGATCGAGCCCTGCATTGGGCTCTCTGCTCAGCAGGGAGCCTGCCTCCCCCTCTCTCTGCCTGCCTCTGCCTACTTGTGGTCTAGCTCTGTCAAATAAATAAATAAATAAATCTTTTAAAAATAATAATGATAAAAATTAAAAAATAAAAATGGAAAAACTGTTGTTAGCTCAAGGTCCCTATGAAAACTGGCCACAGGCTGGGTTTGGCCCTTAGCCATAGTTTGCTGACTTTTGTCCTAAAGAATGAGATCACTGAGTAGGCCTGTTAAACTGCATTTTTTGGGGCGCCTGGGTGGCTCAGTGGGTTAAAGCCTCTGCCTTCAGCTCAGGTCATGATCTCAGGGTCCTGGGATGAGCCCCCCTCATTGGGCTCTCTGCTCAGCAGGAAGCCTGCTTTCCCCCCTCCCCCCGCCTGCCTCTCTGTGTGATCTCTCTGTCAAATAAATAAAATTAAAATCAAAAACAAAAAACTGCGTTTTGACATGATGTGGAAGGGATATACATTGCTTGTGTCGGCCATATTCGCAAGTTTTAGGTAATTTACAAATACACAATCATCAAAACAAAAGCCTGCCCACCCTCCTACTGAAATTATCCCTGTAGCACTACTGTTGGATGAAGCTTCCTTTGGGAAATAGGATTACTTGCTCTCAGGATTCCAAGAATGTCCCTCTAGAAGTTCAGATTAAACAATTCCTAACTTTGGTTCACTACTTCTTTCCTACCTATGATTAAGATTTGAGACCCACCCAAGCCAACATGGGTGGAGGTACATGAGGAGCCTTGAGATGGGCACTTTCACAAAGAATGCTGGGTTTGTTAAGAGCTTTTAAAGTTCATTTTTTCCCATTCGTTCGTCTATTTCTTATTCTAGTAAGTCTTCAGTAGCACGTTTCCTAGGCCAGGTTCTGTGCTAGGCTCTGCTTCTGCAGTGAGCAAGCTGGGCACGTGACCTGTCCCCACAACGTATTCAGCCATGGTGATAATGAAACAAGCCAGAGCAATCAAGACAGACCTCCCAAGATTGTGGGATTATACTGTGTGGGGCTTATATCACTTAACCACGCACTTAATGTTTGGTTTTACTGCTTAGAAGGTACAATGTATTAGAAATTATGAAAGTTTTTTTATTTTGGTGTCTCTCACTAAGTTACAAGGTTCTGACCCTTACACTCTTTGATTTTGCTCCCAGTCCACATGCTGGCAAAAACAATTCAAACAAGGATAAAAGTTAATTTTTCTCTCAAGGAAAAGAAGTCTAAAGGTGGGCAGTGAAGGGCTGCTAAAATGAACCCACAAAGTCTTTAAGGGACCTGGGCTCCTACTATTGCAATGTTCCATCATCCCTAGGGTATGGCCCTCATCCTCGAGGTTTAATGTGGCTGCTGACATTGCAGTTATCACATCAACATTCCAGCAGGATGGTAAAAAGGATACTCTTCCCTATAAGGAGACTTCCCCCAGGTTGCACACAATGCTTCCGTTTACATGTCTTTGGACAAAATTTAGACACATGGCTATATCTAGATGCAATGGAAAAGGCATTTTGTCTTTCAGCTGGGTATCTGTGTGCCTAGTTAAAATTGGAAGTTCTTCATTCTAAAGAAGAAAAGGAAGATGGGTTAGGGCAAAAAGCAATCTCTACCATGTTGTGAAATACTACTGTGATTTGACCGTCATCAAGGGAATGCCTTCTTTTCAATATTCTCTAAGCTAAAAAAAATTCCTTTTTAGAGTGATTCCTTCTGGTGCCTAAACCTTACCACCAACTTACTCCAAATCTCACGATGTAGGGTGAGATTACTTCTGAGAAGGTTTTTCTAGAAATGTACCATTTAACAATATTTTAGTTGCAAGTGTCAGAAAACCAAATTCCAACTAGTGTAAAAAATATTCCCAAATCCTGGAATTATGGCTTTGCCATGGCTTGATTTAGAAATTTCAAAAGTTCCCACCTCTTGGGTTCCACCTCTGCTCGTGGGCTCCATTTTCAGACCATACCCATTTTAGTTCTGGTGGGTCTGGATCCTTACAAGAGCCAAGTGCCCTCAAGAACTCTAGCCTCACACTCTGCCAGCTCAGATCCACTGGCTAGGAGAAAGCCCAATTTTGCTAGTTCCTGCAAGGACCCCGAAGTTCATGCTGATTGGTTCCCTTGATGTGACATCCATGTCTCCTCTGACCAATCACTGTGGCCAGAGGGATGCGATGTGGTGATTCACTTAGAACTGAGTCATAATGGTCCACCCTGGTAGCCAAGAGTGTCCCACTCCAATCCAACCTGGCTAAGATGAGAGAGGAGCAGGTCCCCAAAAGAATACAGACGCTGGAACATTCCCTTCCGAGTTATCATCAAACTTTTAGTACTCCAAACAGTGTTGCCAAGAACCCTTTTAGGAATGTATTGAAAAAAAGGGAAATGTAAAGTTTCTTGCCCCTGGGGTGCTGTGAATCAAACTTACTGTAATTTTGAGAGCATCCACTCTTTAAACCAATGAAAAACAAAGAAATGTTAGCTATGAAGACGTCTATAATGATGAGGGGGCAGAAGGCAAACTGAGGACAAAGCATAAACTGACACCTCATAATCCCCTCCCCCACTCTGGGTGGGATGTGTGTTGACATTTCTTTTTTCTTTTTTTAAAAATACTTTATTTATTTGACAGAGAGATCACAAGTAGGCAGAGAGACAGGAGGAAGCAGGCTCCCTGCTGAGCAGGGAGCCCAATGTGGGGCTCGATCCTAAGACCCTGAGATCATGACCTGAGCTGAAGGCAGAGGCTTTAACCCACTGAGCCACCCAGGGGCCCCAATGTGTGTTGACATTTCTTAGGCAATCCTGGCTGTCCTAAAACTAAGGAAGCAAAAACAAATGGTTAATTTATAGAGATTATAGTCCTGTAAGAAAAGAGTCTCCCTGGGTTTACAATTCGTAGTGATTTACAAGAAAAAAGCATTCTTATCAAAAACAACTTCCAGGAGGAAATGTAGATAAAATTAAATGCCCTTGGGGCACCTGGGTGGCTCAGTCAGTTAAGCGGCTGCCTTCGGCTCTGGTCATGATCCCAGGGTCCTGGGATTGAGCCCAGCGTTGGGCTCGGTGCTAGGTGGGGAGCCTGCTTCTCCCTCTCCTGCCACTTGCCCTGCTTGTGCATGCTCTGTATCAAATAAATAAAATCTTTTTAAAAAATTAAATGCCCGGCTCTACAACTGGAGACGCTCACCGCTCTCGGCGCCCAGCCCAGCTTCCTTCAAAATGTCTACTGTTCACGAAATTCTCTGCAAGCTCAGCTTGGAGGGTGATCACTCCACGCCCCCAAGTGCATATGGGTCGGTCAAAGCCTACACCAATTTTGATGCTGAGCGTGATGCTCTGAACATTGAAACGGCCATCAAGACCAAAGGTGTGGATGAGGTCACCATTGTCAACATTTTGACCAACCGCAGCAATGAACAGAGACAGGATATTGCCTTCGCCTACCAGAGAAGGACCAAAAAGGAACTTGCATCAGCACTGAAGTCAGCCTTGTCCGGCCACCTGG
>JAQQSY010003078.1:0-13234 GCA_028646535.1 Procyon lotor
TTTTTTTTTTTTTTAAAGATTTTATTTATTTGACAGAGAGAAACACAGCGAGAGAGGGAACACAAGCAGAGGGAATGGTAGTGGGAGAAGCAGGCTTCCCGCGGAGCAGAGAGCCCGATGCGGGGCTCGATCCCAGGACCCTGGGATCTGACCTGGGCCGAAGGCAGACGCTTAACGACTGAGCCACCCAGGCGCCCCTCTTTCATTTATGTCTTATAGTTTTCAGTATGTGGGTCTCTCACTTTCTTAGATAAATTAATTCCTAGGTATTTTATTGGTTTTGGTGCAATTATAAACAGGACTATATTCTTAATTTCACTTTCTGCTGCTTCATTATTAGTGTACAGGTATGCAACAGGTTTCTGTACATTGATTTTGTATCCTGCAATTTTACTGAACTCACTTATCAGTTCTAGTAGTCTTTTGGCAGTCTTTAGGGTTTTCTATATATGGTATAATGTCATCTGCATATAGTGAAAGTTTTACTCCTTCCTTCCCAATTTGGATGCCTTTATTTCTTTCTGCTGTCTGATTGCTGTGCCTAGGACTTGCACTACTATGTTGAATAAAAAGGATGAGACTGGGCATAATTGTCTTATTCCTGACCTTAGGGGAAAAGCTCTCAGTTTTTCACCAATGAGTGTGATTGGCTATGGGTTTTGGTTTGTTTTTTTTTTTAAAGATTTTATTTTTTTGACAGAGAGAGATCACAAGTAGGCAGAGAGAGAGGACGAAGCAGGTTCACAGAGAGCTTGATGCAGGGTTTGATCCCAGGACCCTGAGATCATGACCTAAGCTGAAGGCAGAGGCTTTAACCCACTGAGTCACCCAGGCACCCCTGGGTATGGGTTTTTCATCTAAGGCCTTTATTATGTTGAGATATGTTCCCTCTACACCTGCTTTGCAAAGGGCATTTACCACGAATGGATGTTGTACTTTGTCAAATGCTTTTTCTGCATCTACTGAAATGATCATATGATTTTTTTATCCTCTTCTGACATATCACATTAATTGCAAATATTGAACCCCCAACTTGCCTCCTGGGATTAAGTCCCACTTGATCATGATGTATGATTTTTTAAATATTTTGTTGGATTCAGTTCACTAATATTTTGTTGGAGATTTTTGCATCACACTTCTTGTCTTTTTTTTTTTAAGATTTTATTTATTTTTCAGAGAGAGAGAGAGAGCACAAGCAGGCAGAGAGGCAGGCAGAGGCAGAGAGAAAAGCAGCCTCTCTGCTGAGCAAGGAGCCCGACGTGGGACTCGATCCCAGGACCCTGGGATCATGACCGGAGCTGAAGGCAGCTGCTTAACCAACTGAGCCACCCAGGCATCCCTTCATCTTGTTTTCTCACTCTCCTCAGGTCAGAGTGCCTGCCCCAAACTCTCAACGCACCCTGTCCACCTAGTGCCCATCTCCACCTATTAATTCTCCAGAACCACCTCAAGTGCCCCTCCTTCCCCAAGTCAGAAATGATCATACTGTTCCTTCCACGGCACGGAATGTGCACAACTCCCCCTTAATTATGCACTTACATATGTATTTAGTAATTCCATCATAAGCTCTTTGAAGGTGGAAATGGTATATTCTTCACCTATTGATCTGTAGCACCTGGCAAAGCATCATAGCAAGCATTTGGTGTTAGCTGGATGGCTGGCAAGTCCGCATTCCACATCAAGGACATATCAGAAAACACTAAATTAAAGCAATGGAACTGGTGGCTGCCTAGATCCGGAGGCCCTAAGAAAATGTCCAAGTTAAGAAGGGAAAGGGATCCCAGTCCACAACAAAACCAAGGAGCTGTAAAAGGTGACAGTATTTCATCACCACTTAAAAAATAATCCTTGTTGAGGTATAATTTACATAATGAATTTTAAGTGTAGATTCCGATGAATTTGGACAAATACACAAGTGCATGTGCATGCACACACGTGTAACCATCACCATATTCCCCTGATCCCAGAAAGTTCCCTTGTGACTTATCCCAGTCAATCCCTAGCCTTAGGCAACCACTGATCTACTCTGTCACTCGAAATGAGTTTTACCTGTTGTAAAGCTTCATCAAAGTTTATACACACACACACACACGTGTATATATATATGTGTGTGCATATATATATAAATATAAATACATACTGTATGTGTGTACAGTATGTATTCATTTGTGTCTGGCTTTTGTTCACCTGTTTTGGAAAATCATCCCTGTTGTGTGTCTCAGTAGTTTATTTTTATTGCTTATTTGTATTCCATTGTATGGATATACCATAATTTGTCTACCCACTTATCTGTTGAACATTTGAGTTGTTTCTCTAGTTTTCAGCTATTCTGAATAAAGCTGCTATGGACGTTTGTGTGCATGTCTTTGTGTTTTCTGTTTCTTTAAAACATACATTATGTAAATTATACCTATTTATTCTTCTATTTTTTGAAAAAGTTTGTATAAGATCGGTATTATTTCTTCCTTAATTGTTTGATAGAATTTGCCAGTGGGTTTTTCTTTGAGGTAAGTTTTAAATTGTGGGTTTGATTGCTTTAACAGATAAAATTATTCAGATTTTCTATTTCTTCTTGAGGCAGTTTTATCTCTTTGTGTCTTTCAAGGATTGTGTCCATTTCACTCAAGTGGCAGAATTTATCAGTATAAAGTTGTTCATATGTATTCCTCTTTTAATATTTTTAGAATCTGTCCTCATTTTGATTCCTGATACTGGTAATTTATAACTTCGTTTTTTCCTTGAACATACTGATTTTTTTCAAAGAACCAGTTTTTAATTTTTTAATTAATTTTTAAATTTACTTTTCTCCATGTTTTGTCCATTTTCCATTTATTTCTACTCATCCTCCTTCCTTCTACTTTGGACTTAATTTTCTCTTCTTTTTCAAGTTTCTTAAGGTAGTTTCTGAAGCTTAGATAATCGATTTTAGTTTTTATTTTTGCTTCTTTAAAAAAAGATTTTATGTATTTATTTCAGACAGAGATAGCGACAGAGATAGAGAGAGAGAGAGAGAGAGAGAGCACACAAGAGGGGAGGGGAGGGATAAGGGATGAGCAGGGAGCCCGATATGGGGCTTGATCCCAGGACCCTGGGATCACAACCTGAGCCGAAGGCAGACACTTAACTGACGAGGTCACCCAGGCACCCCTATTTTTATTTTCTTTAAAGTTTTATTTATTTAAGTCACCTCTACACCCAGTGTGGTACCCCGAGATCAAGAGTCACATGCTCTTCCGACTGAGCCAGCCAGGTGACCTGATTTGAGTTCTTTTCTAAAATAAGCACTTCAAGCTATAGATCTCTTAATACTCCATCCCATGCTGTGATACATTGTGTTTTCATTTAGCCCCAAACATTTCTAATTTCCTTTGTGTCTTTATGAACCCGTGCATTATTTAGAAATATGTTAATTTCCACCTATTGGGGACTTCAAAAAGTATATTATTAAATTAACTCCACTGTGAACAGAGAACATAGTTTTTGTCTTTGTTTCCTCAAAAATTACTGAGTTATTTTATGGTGTGATGCATTTGTGGTGCATGTTGCATGGATACTTGAGAAGAATGTGTATTCAGTTATCAGTTAATGAAGTGTTCTAGAACTGTCAATTAAGCCAAGATAGTTAAGAGTATTATTCAAGTCATCTGTATCTATCTGACTTTTCTATCAACTTGTTCTATCAATTGCTAAGAGAGTGGGCACCTGGCTGGCACAGTCGGTTAAGCATCTATCTTTGGCTCAGGTCATGATCTCAGGGTCTGAGAACAAACCCCACATCAGGCTCCCTGCTCAGCAGAAAGCCTGCTTCTCCCTCAGCCTCTTCCCACCCCCGCTGGCTTGTGCTTTCTCTAAGAAACAGGTAAAATCTTTTTTAAAAATTACTAAGAGAAGAATGTTAAAACATCCAAATATAATTGTAGATTTTCTTATTCACTTTCAGTTGTTCGGTTTTGCTTTATATATTTTGAAGCATCATTACTCAGTGCCTAATTTAGGAATACTTGTTTTGTCTTCTTGATGAATCGATTCCTTTCTCATATGAAACATTCCTCTTTCTCCCTAGTAATATCCCTATTTTGAAGTTAATTTTGCCTCTTATTGATATAATCATCTTCACTTTCCTTATGACTCATGCTTGTCTAGTACACTCTACCTGTATTTTATAGTGTTTTCCTTATAGATAGCATTTAATTGCTCTTGCTGTTTAATTCAGAATGATAATCTCTACCCTTTACCTAGAATGTTTAGACCATTTACATTTAGTGCAACTACTTTTATATTTGGGTTTAAGGCTACTCTTTTTTTTTTTTTTTGTCCTTTGTTTACTTTATTCTTTTTCTGCCTTTTTGATTAACTATATTTCTGGTGTTCCACCTTCAATGTTGGCCTATTAGCTTATGCCTCTTTTAAAGGTTTTTAGTGGTTGCTCTAAGATTTAAAATGTGCATTTTTAATTTATCACGGTCTGTCTTATAGACACCTTCCCAGCTTTCTTCCTAACTCACCAGCAACTTTTCAGTCTCCTTTTCTGGGTCCCCCCCCCTTTATTTCCCCCTCTGTAAATATTAGAGTAGGTCTAGTAATCAGGCCCTCGTCCTTTTCTCTTCTCAACCTATACTGATTCTCTGGGCAATCTCATCTAGTCTAGGGGTTTTAAATCTCATCTATATATTCAGTCCTAACTTTTCCCCTGAGCTCTAGATATCTAACTGCTTAAATGATACTACCAGTTAGATGTCCAAAAGGTATCTCAAACTTAGCATGCCTGAAGTAAGGCACTTGATTTTCACTCTCAGCACTCGACTGCCCTCATCCCTGCATAGTCAACATATTCCAGTTAATGGTACCACTCTGTTACTCGGGAGAAAAACCAAGGAGGTGGCTGTGAATCCTCCATTGTTTTCTTCTCCTGCATTCATCAAGAAGTCCAGTAAGACTGTATTCCTAGTATAACTTCTTACTACCTATGCTACCTACCTCTGCTCCTACTGTCCAAGTCTAACGAAGCCACCATCTCTCACTTGGGCTCCCTAAAATAGCCTTCTAATGGATTTCCTTTCCTTCATTCTTGCTCCATGTAGCCTCCTCTCCACACAGTAGCTGAAATGATCTTTTAGAAAAATACCATTCAGAAAAATACCAAATTTCAGAAAAATACCAAATTCTGAAAATTTCTTTTAGAAAAATACCATTCAGAAAAATACCATTTTCAGAAAAATACCAAATTCTGAAAATTTCAAAAAATTTCAGAAAAATACCATTCTAAATACCATGGTATTTAGAAAAATACCATGCTTTGCTTAAAACCTTCCTGTGTCTTCCCATCAGACCCAATAAAAACCTAGAATCCTTTGGCCAACATGGTCCTAACACAATTTGCTCTTGCCTACTTTTCTGGTGTCGTCTCTACCATGCTCTCCACACTAAATACACAGTGTTCTTGCTGTTCTTAACACAAGCTGAGCTTGTTCCTGCCTGAGGGCCTTCATGCTAGCTGTTCCCCCTGCCTGGTACCCTCATGGTTTACTCCTTCTCAACATTTACATCTGTGCTTAAATGTCACTCTCACCAACCCATCTAAGATACCTCCTCATGTCCAAGCCACTGTCTCCCCTTACTCTGCTTTACTTTCTTCACAGAATTTATTGCCATTTGAAATTATATTCATTTACTTGTTTTGGTTGTCTTCCTTCTTCAAATGTAAACTTTTAGATAAAAGTGGGCACTTTGTTCTATCCAATGTAGCATCCTCACATGAGGAACAGTATCTGGTACACAGTAAATGCTCAATCAGTTGACTTGACTGGATGAATCCATTACATCAGGCTTCTTATTTTTTTAAAGGAAAAGAATATTTAGGAGTCAGTAGACTAAAAACACCTGAGTGAAAATTTACTGTCTCTTGGTCCCTTCTCTGAAAGTGAATTAAATCTCATTGTCAGGTACATTTCTCTTTGTTAACAGTCTTCAGGTGCAGGCTGTGTCTACAAAAAGATTTCTCTACTGACTTCCCAGGCTAACCATCCTGAGTAGCTGATGCTCTTCAGTCCAAGTTCTGATAGACACGGCTGTGTCCTGGCCATGGTCTCACCAGGTACCTTTGATGTGTCATCAAAGCCTGAAGGAGGCAGAAATCACTCCTCAGGAAGTCCTAAATCAGAACATTTCCTCATTCTCAGACCTAGACACAGCCTGTAATACACACACTGGGCTGCCAGACATTTCCTTTCTATTCCGACACTGTCCCTAAGTCACCCTCTCCAGTGAAATGGTGTAGCCATGGGACTAAAAGGAGCATCAATCTGATATTCATGGATATTCATCCTTACAATTTCTTTAGAAAGGCCAAGACACAAGTGGCAACTGGAAGATGCTGTGAGAAGAGATTAAAAAAACAAAAACAAAAAAACCCTTGCATCTCCCAAGAACTGGGGAAGATGGAGTTGATGGAATCCTCATTTGGCCAAGCTGTCAATAGATTGAACCAAACTAGTGACAAGAACTAAGCTGTTACATGAGAAGTTACTGGGACTATATCCAGAGAACAAGAACAGAGACTGCGCACAGTGTAGGCAGAAGGGAGTGGATGAAGGTAAACCTTCCAGGATCTACTGGAGAAAGACGATTGGAAATCCTATAGGAGCTGCTGCCACCAATACACAATTTTTGTTAATTACCTCAATTGTGGCTGTTATCCCCTTAATGAGAAACACCACTTTACTTCTAAGCAGGCAGTGAGGCTGACTTCAGAAAGCTGAAACCTGAAAATCAGCAGATACAGGGCTGCATACAGACCGTACTATTGAAATTAAGCCACATCCAAAACACAGGGGGTAGGACTCCAAATAGCTTCAGACAGCAGCCAGCCATGCAGGGCCCTCACCAGGCACCGGATGGACGCTCTCTGGACTCATCAAGAGGCCCAGATCCCAAGTGCTCATTTCAATAACATAAGAAAATAAACATGGGGCTTATTTATAGCACAGGAAAGGGGCTGGGGCAAAAGAACCACTCATTTGGTAATCCACCCTGACGGGGCCAGATAGGATCCAGACCCCCAAGCTCTCTGGTAACAGGGTGAGCAGAAATAGGGGCCGGAAGAGGGCTGGCTGCCAGCATCACCAGGTACAACCTTGGAAAGGCCCTGGTTAAGAGAAGGAGAAAAGATCTCATACATCCTTCCATCTCACCATCCCGGGTCCAAGTGCTCCTGCTACATCCAGTTTCTGGGTGAAGTAACTAAGGCATGGGAGTGGACCCTCTCGAGGCCAAGGAAGGCTCAGGGTTCAACTCAGGGGACGGTGCTATGAGAAGAGGAAACAAAAACATCCTTGCATCTTCCGGGCACCAGAGAAAATAGTTAATGGATTCTTCACTTACAGCTGGGACTAAAAAGGTATGTACAGAGTCCTTGGCCACTGACGTGCCCGCAGCATCTTGCATAGCTCAGAAACGCCCACTGGACCTTGAGCACCCGGAGCTCAGGACAGTGTCTCATTCAACTCTTCCCTGGAGCCGACACAGAGTCGAGCAAGTGTATCTGATGAACCAATGATCAGAAAAACCAAACAACGGAATAAATGTTCTCATACCTCACCTAGATCAGTAAGGAGCTGGCTGTCCTTCAGCTGTGATTACCAAAAAACCAGACGCTCCTTGAGTTTCTTCTTGGGCAGAGGTGCTAATGATAGGAGATGGTGGCTATAAGTAAAAGCCCGAGTAGATATATTCTGAAAGGAAGGCTCGTATGGTGGCCTCCATAAGGAAACACTCTACATGGAGTGGCTGGGGGTTTGGGTCTAAGACATATGGACTCCAGTCCCTGCTCAGTTGGCAGCTCTCACCCCATGTGCAGCTCTGAGAGCTTGCAGACAAGATGGAGCTTTGTTGAGAAACCTCTAGCAGACACAGCTGCCTGATAGCTCTCGAGAGCCACGCAGGCATCCTTCTCTTTGTCTTCTGCCTGACAGCTCCGTCCCCTTCAGGGGGACTGGAAAGAAATGCAGTCAGGGGCCCGACTCATTGGGAGCAGAAAAAAGAGACAACTCTACCCTGAAAAAGTTGTAAATTTGGGGAAACAAAATGCAAGACACAGATGCTGGTGACTCAACTATTTCTTGAAAATGAGAGAGGCCTGGAGGGAGGGGGGGCCCCAACTCTGCCCAGTCATCGTCCCTGTGTTGTCAGCAATGGTGAGCCTGAAATGAAAAGGCCGTGGCACAAAGCTGCCGGTGCGGACCCACACCCCGTCCCTGGGAACCTGGATGTCAGGAAGCCTGAGATGGAAATCCCTGCTGACCCGTCCATCTGACAGTGACGAAGGCGGATGAGAGGTTGTGGGTTGGGCTCAGAATGCTGCCACCCTAAAGAGAGGGGGAAAACCTTCACATTGCGAGTAGAATCCTGCCAGGAGAAGGTCAATGAAATCTGTTCACAGATCGTCAGACGATGCTTTGTTGGCACAATGGGGCCACAAGCTGTCCCTGATTACACCCAGAAAATGGTGAGTATCCAACACTGGCCCAGAGATTATAAGGGAGCAGGGCTGAGGCGAGTAGACAGGCCCCTTGTTTCATATGCCTGCAGGCCCTGTGGTGACAAGCTCAGGTTGCTTCCAGAGTCTTCCTGGATGGCAGCTGCCTGCCAGGCTGGCGAGCAGCCCTGCCGGAATGGCTCCTCAGGCAGTGGCTGAGAGGCTGGGGGCCAGTTTAGCGCTCCGTCCTGCCTCTCCGTGCCAGGGCGGCTTGGGGAGCAGCCTGCTGCGGCTTCTGCTGATCCAACAGGCTACCCAGGCCACGCAAGATGGAAAAGGGAGCCTATTCCAAAAAAAGCTAATGGCCCCGAAGCAAAGGAGACCCACGAGGCTCAGGATGGGTGGCTGAGGGGAGACTGCTGTCAGTCCAAACCTCTCCCTCCCAGTGGGGCTCCCACAGGCCCCTCACTGGCCAGCCATGAAGTGTTGCTGTTGGAGACCTGGGCCACTTCCCAAGGGGCCTTTGCCTTCAGCTACTTGTTACTTCTGCCCTCAAAGGGTCTTGACTTTTAACCCCGGCAATCACACCTTCAGAGCCTGTGGCTAGAAGCCCACATCTTTCCATGGGAGGGACACTCTGGCCAGAGGCCACCATCCCAGGCAGCCGCTGGGGGCACAGGATGACTGGCAGCTCCTTCAACGAATGACAGCAAAGAGGCAGCTTGCCCCTTCCGGCTCCCAGTCCTGGACAGCACGCGCCAGGAGGATGCTCCCTTCTTTCCAAAGGCAGCAGAGAAACCGCCCAAAAAACCACAAGCTGGCGGCACAGCTGACAGGACAGAAGGCTTTGGCCGAGGAGCCAGGTGGTTGCAGCTCTGAACTTCATGACACTGAGTCCGGAGAAGAGAGCGCATCCTTAGTGGGAAAAGAACCAGAGGTTCTGAGAAAAGAAGTTATTTTCCTCTTTAATTTTCCTAGAGAGGTAGGTACGTGCCTAAACACGTGTGAGGCTCGCTACAGTACACGACAGAAGGATATAAAGAACTATATAACAGTAACCAGCAAAGAAGGGTTTCCGACCTGCATTGCAAGCGCGCTCATCCCAGTTGGGCCCCTGGGGGCAAAGGCGAGTGACTCAGTGCACATCTGGGCCAGAGCCGGGCCCAGCTCAGGTTCATCTTCTGTGCAGGCCAGCAAGATGCAATTTCTTAAAAAAGACTTAATCTAGAACCAGCGGCTGTCTGCTGTAGGCCAGCACATGACATTTTAATTAGCGTCATTGTTCCGCTTCTGCAACCGGGCTCTGTGGCATCCCAAGGGCAGATGATCTCGGCCCAGGCTTACGGGTGAGGCCTGCTGGTGAGCAGCTCACGGGGAAGGGGGCGGTGTCCCCGGCCCCCTCGGAACACACGAATCACGACCACTGGCTGTACCCTCGCCCCGGATTTCTCCGTGTGGCCCGCACCACCTGCCTGGTCATGGGATGGAAACGGGGAAGTTCCAAGGGCCTGGGATATAATACTCGATCTATAACGGAAGTACTTCCATGCTATGTTGCCAGATCGAACCCGCAATATTTCTAGGAGTAGTGAGGTGCCTCGCATGGAGTTTTCATGCCCCGAGAAGTCCAGGGACTCTGCCAAGAAGGTGATAAAGTCACACTGACACAGCCCCCCTGCGGCTCCCACTCATCTCTGATCCAAGTGTTCCTCTTCCAAAACCAAAAGGCTAACGAAGTTTTAAAAAAGGAGAGAGAAAACCTTTACCCTCAGGGAGGGAGGCCTGGATTACAAGGCAGCCACTGAGGTGGTGGACTCAGTGACGTGGAAAAGAGCAGAAAACCCGAACGGGCAAGGCTGAGGGGACGAGACGCGTACAACGTCGGCATAGTCCTTCGCCGCCAGCAAGGATTTAAATGTGAGGCCCAGCCCCTCCGCCCTCCCCGAATCCCGGGAAACAAGTTAGGGAGCCCCAGAAAGGGCAGCAGTACTCACCATCTGTGACAACAGAACGCCCCTTCTCTTGGTTTCCATCCCACCGCCCCTGGGGTCGCCAACACGAGACCAAGCGCCTTGCTGTGCCCCCTACCGGCAGGAAGGTAGTAATTCCAGTTCACGCTATGTCTTAGGCACCAGTGTTTGAACACAACACATGGGACACATCACAGCTTCCACGGCCACACCTGCGACGTGAGTGGACGGGGGAGGCGGCCCCTCGTCCTTCCCACCCCAACAGGCCAGCGCTCTCACTCCTCACTGTGAGAGGGTGAAACTCGCGAGCTCCCCCTTTTCGATTCTGCTGCTGCTTCCAGTTTCCTTTGCCCTCTCCAAGTCCATGGGAAGACATCTGAAGTGACTCTTGTTAAAAACTACAAGTTTAAAAACTATAGCCGGGTGACCATTCACTTTTGTGTCACTCAGGAGAACGGGTGGTGGATGAGCGACTCCGACCGGCACACAACTAGGTTTCGGTGATTATAACCAGATTCCAAGCAAATTGTTATGTATTCTGGGTTCTGGGGACATATGTTATGGCTAAAGCCCAAACTGTGGCTAATCTTAATATTAGAGCCAGAGAAATCTGTTTCGAATCCATAACATCTAACATTTGCCAGAGTAGATTTGTTCATCAACGGGGCTTAAAGAGGTATAATTCACACATGTGCAATATTACTAAATGCTGAAATTTAACGATTTAAATATACCGGCAACTATTGCAAAGCAGTTGCTGGAGCAGCATTTAACATTAGCCAGAACCTCCCCGGCTAACGTTCAGTTTACACCAAAAGAAGGAGGGAAATTTTGGCATCCCCTGGGGGCAGGGTGTCACATCGCCTTCTACATGCACAGCAGGGCACCAGCGAGAGCAGCTCGGGGTACGGCTTTAGCGGCTCCCTGTTTTCCCTGAGAAGACCTATAAACACTGACTGGATCTAATCAAGAAGCAAACAGATTCCTTTGGAGGTTTGAGGAGGCATCTTCTCTCGGAGTATTTATAGTTTGGGGGTCTTCTACTTGACGCACAGGCCTCGGATGCTCCTCCAGGCCACATGCCCTCCCAGACACAGACGGGAGACTGGACGTAACCAGAAGATGGAGTTGACTACACAAAAAAAGAACGTTCCTGGGATTCCCAGTAACAAGCATTTCAGACATAGTATAAAAAGGAATAAAAAATTATTTAATCGTATCAAAAAGCCAAACCAAAGAGGAATGGTTCATGGAACTTACAGGATCCCAATCCAGCACAGGGGAGCTCTGCCCATGCGTGGGCCCAGTGCCCCCAGTCCCGGGGTGGATGGCAAATCCCACCAAGATGTCAGGATTTTGTACCAAGTTCTTGGTTTGGCTTTTCCACCTAAAAACTTCACTTATCTGAAATAGCTAAAGGTGAGATATGGGCGCGATCTACACGAGTCCCCACATCTAATACGGCCAGTGGGTTTGTCTTCCCTGCAGACCCAGGGTCTGTGATGTTTCCTCCCAACTGTTTCAGTGCAACTGCAGACAAAGGGAGCCTGAGCTGGACGTAAACCCAGAGTGCGCCACAAAGGCTTCCGTGTGGCATTTTGAACACGAACCCGCTGGAGGTCACGACAGACACCAGCACCGGGCATGCACCACTCAAGGTGCTTGGACACTCTCTTCAGGTCCCGGTTCTTGAGGAAGCACATTAGGTGTCCCGGTCCAGCACACCAGCCGAAGACCCCCCACGCGTTGGTATCAGAGTGCCGCGGAGGCCGCGTGAGCCTCTGTCCGAGCTCAACGTTCACACCTCCGCCAGCGGCCTGTTTCATAAGCTGCCGATGTTGGGGAAGCTCTTCAGTTTCTCCGGAAAGTCGTCTTTGTACAGGACAGGGTCCGCTCGGTGCTCCACCACCTTAAGAGGCATTGTCCCAAAGACGGAGGCAAACTTGTTGATGCACTCGGACCTGAGGGGTTTGGGGAGAGGAGGCAGGTGATGGATGAGAAGGAAAGGAGTGAGGAAAACAGAAAATAGTCCCGAGGCTGACAGATGAGAGCAAACACTTACTATCCAGTATCAGCAGAAGAAATCCAAGTACCCCCTGCCTGCTCCCAGGCTCCTACCAAAGGTTGGAGGGTGTGGACAGCAGAAGTCATCTGGGGGGACTGGGACCATTGCTCAGGGGGAGAAAGTGAACAGGGGTGCTGTCTGGAGGCCACAGGCCTGCAGAGGTCAGAGTATCTTTTCCCCTCCCCCTCAAATTCCAGTCATTCCTCCCCCTCAGTACAAGCAGGCCTCAAACCCAGGTGGATTAGCTGCCAACAATTCTTAACCCCACGTCTGCCGGCTGAAGAGAAGGCGAAGGGTGGAGAGGATCCCGGATCTGAGCTCCAGCTTCTCGAAGTTTACAAGGCCGAGGGGAGGACCTTCCACCTGGGGCAGTGGACGGCAGAAGAAGGTAACAGGCGGGGAACCTCACCTCCAAACAATAAACCCTTCACTCACTTGACCAACATTTAAGGCGGGCAATCTCAGAAGTACCGGCCTGCGGAGAGTTGTGGTCTGAGTCCCCTGTTCCCACGTCAGAGCGAGCAGCACCATCGCCATCGGGCTTCGCGACAAACAGCCCGGCACCTCCCTGCCACCCCAGGAGCCCGGGAGCCACCTCCTCAGGGCTGAGCGGGCCAGGCACGCTGGCGGGAAATGGTTCTGAGTGTGACAGCTGGGAGGACGCATCCGGACCAGAGGGGGAAAAGCCCACAAACACGACTTTTGTAGTTAAGGGGGCCGCCAGGA
>JAQQSY010003079.1:0-13234 GCA_028646535.1 Procyon lotor
GGTGTTGGGACGTGGAGGGCTGCCGGGGCTTTCGGCGGCCCCGCAGCTAAAATGGCCTCCCGCGGCCTCGGAGCCCAGTCGCCACCCCCGCCCGGCCGGCTGAGGGAGGGAGCCGAGGCCGAGGCTCAGATCTCCCCCCAGTCTCCGCCCCGCTTGTCCAGTCCCCACCTCTAATCCCTCTCCCACTTGGGGAATGGAGAGGGTGGGCGAAGGGGAGTGCCGAGGCGCGCTGCCCCCCGGCCTCTTTCGCGACGCCTCCCGTGCGCCAGTCTTCGCCCAGTGCTGCGGCCCCCAGAGCCCAGATAACGTGTCGTTTTCTCGGGCACCTTCTCCTTCGGCTCCTCCTGTCCCTTCGCTCGAAGCCTGCAAACAAACTGCGGGTGTCACTACATTCATTGGGTTCCTTTAGTTTTTTCTCCGGGGAGAGATGTAAACATACCAACCACCTGTGAATTTGTAGTTGGTAGACTGGAAAAGATGTGCGAAGTTTCTAGTACTGATAAATGAATCCATGGCCTTGTTCGAACTATAGAGTTTAGGCTGCGGGTGGGGGGCGGTAACAATTCCCCTTGGCGGGTCTTTCTGCTGGGGCGGGGGGTGGTGCGGGGGGGGGGAGGTGCAAGTGAGATTATATTGACTTACTGTGATGCATCCTATGAAATCTCTACATTAAGGGAAGCTCTAATTTCTTAAGTGTCTGTAATTCATTATACATCTTACCAAAAGAGAAAAACGCTAGATTTTGTGTGTGAGTGGTCGTTGTTGCTTTTGAGTCAGTCTGAGACATTATCTTTAGATTCAGACTATAAACGTACAGGGTTCCTAAGTGACAATCTTTTTATAGAGAGAGAGAGATTATATTAGATAACTGTGTGTTAACTATTTGGTTAAACCCAGGTAACTTCACGTGTTGGGTTTTGTAATGGAAAGGGCATCACTGGGAATCAGAAGACCTGGCTTCCATGTCTTTTTTGCTCTTGATTTTATGACGCTGGGGACATACTTATTTGGGGTTTCATTTTCCTCATCTGTAAAATGAGATATTGGGCTATCTTCTTGGGTAAAAGCCTGTAATTCTGAGAAAGTTGTCGTATTTCATGGAATTCTAAGATACCTTTTATTTGTAAAGGGTGACGTTATTTTATGTATCATTAAAAAAAATTGCTGCCAATTAATATATACAATGCTTAAGACCCCATTGATTCCAAGAGCTGTTAAAATGTGTAAATGTGCGTTATATTTACAAAATTGATATTAAATTTTTACATTGTTTTGAATGTCTTGAATGCATGTGGCATTTTTTACAAATCTTTTATCTTAAGACATATTCCAGAAAAAGATGAGATGACAAATTATTGGGGCAAAATCTTGGGGCTTTTCAGATACTAACAAATTCTTTTCTTGTAAGTTGTGATAATTAAACTAACAAAGTGTCAGTTACTTTGATAAAAACATTTTAGAGCCAATAATTTTTGTGAGGAGAGAAAAAAATCAAGACATTTTCTTTTTCTGGGAAACAAGATAGCTAATCAGCATCTGTGCTATAAATCCTGTGCTACCAAGTACTATGTGTTCTAGACAAAGCTGTGTTTAACAATTAAAAATGTGACTTGTTTCACACAGTATTTTTTGTTGTTACTGTGGGCAGAGTGATAGATTATAGGATTATTTACTTACTGAAAATGTAGTGGGTTCTTTGGCAGTTTTGAAGTATTTTTTCTCTTGCAGACCTGCAGACAGAAATGGGGGAGGAAATGCCAACTTAAGGATACTTCGGGTTTTTTTGTTTTTTGGGGTTTTTTGTTTTGTTTTTTTTTTTATAAAATTGTTGGATGTAATTTATCTTGGTACAGAAGAATAGTACAGAATTTCTGAATCTAATTTTTTCTTTGGCTTTGAATCTCCTCAGGTTTCAGTAAACTGTAACAACCATCCAAATTACTGAATTGTTATGTGTATGTCTAATAAGGAAAGACTAGTCTTTGGATTATACTTATTTATGTATACATATGTCAGCAAAACTAATTGTTAATATGCTGTATCCCTCTTATATAGATATGGTACATGGAAAGTTGTTTGCTTTTAATGGGAAGAAATCAGGCCCAGTAATGCTTTTACTTTGGTTCAAGAAGATAAGTAGCAATAATAAAAGAATATGCAAAGAATGCAGTGATGATGCTAATTTTTCTTCTGTCTAGAAATCGCTATAATGTAACTTTTAGATGGAAGACCAAGGCTTGCTTTGCAAGTTTTTTGTTGTTTGTTTTAATTTAAAGAATGCAAACTTGGGGAAATTTTAAGCGTTTACATGTGGATGATATGAGTGGTTGCTACTCCTGTCGTTGAATACAGATAACTGAAAGTAACCTAAATCTTCATTGCATTCTGGTTCTCAGTTTTCTTGGTTATAGCTATGTAATGCTATAAATTCTGCTACTTCTGTTAACTGCCAGATAAGCTAAGTTTGTCATTTGTATAATGCGTATTAAATATTTTTGTGATAAGCATTTACTTAGTCTTTGTGCTGCACGTTCCATCAGCTACTGAATATTTTTCTTCCTTTTTGTATTTTTTTAAGTCAAGTAAATAAACCTATTATGCCCATTTGCCACTCTTGCAAATGCAATCTTTTCATTTTCTGACCTTTAATGTGCTTTTTCCTCTTTGAAATGAAATCAAAATATTTTAAAGTATTAATTTGTATGTGTTTATGAATGTGTATTTGGTAGAATTAATTTGTGGGGCACAGGACGAAGCAGATCTCAAGTATAGTGAAAAAATAGGATGGCTTCCCAGCAGAAAGGGGACTTGGTTGGGTATGTAACCTACTTTAATAGAGTTACCTTTTTTGTTTGATAGGCTTATGGATAAATGTATTTTGTAATCTTGGCAAAAAGTATTTCAACAGTTAGGAGGACTTAGGGTAGCAAAAAATGTGAGGAAAGATCATCCTCAGTAGAAAAAAAGGCTTTCTGATAGTTTCATAGGTTCAAATAATTTTTTTTTCACTCCTTCATTGGAGGTGATACAGAAGTTCTCATAAGTGTTCACTTTCAGAGAGGAGTTTATGGCATACACAAATACATACATATGTAATATAAATATAAAGTAATCATTTTATTCCGCTATTAATAGGACATAAACATTTCTTTGAGTTTTAAAGAGTCACTTTCCCTTTAATTGTTACTTAGAAAAGCCTCGGACATATCAATTCCTTGTCATCTATTTAATCAAGCTACTTGTCTGTTAAAACCTGGGTAATCTAAATCTTTAGTTTGTGCTTAAACTAATTTTGTCGTATATATACGCTTAGTGTATCATTAAATAACTTCAATAAAGTTAGCTCTTTGAAAAAATCATTTGGCAACTTTTTTTTTTAACTTTTCTTATAGCTAGTATTTATTGAATTCAAAGGCTTTAGGGTAGAGATTGTATAAAAATGCAGAATAATTTACCGCCATATTCTTCAAGTCTTAGCAAATATTGTTAAATGGTAAATGTTTAAGTGGATCCTGACTATTTGCTGGACGTTAGTTTAATAATCTGCTAGGAAAACATCTCATCCAGTGAATCTTGAGACATCTTTATTTAATATGTCTGTTCCTAAAAGATAATTATGTCTTCACATCACTGAGATAGATGACTTGGGTAAGCTGATTAGCTGGTGAATTTTCCTTTTTCTCCTTCTCTTCCTTTTTTACTTTATTTTGAATGTAGTGTTAAGAAAACTGTGTCTTGAGGAAAGAATAAGAGTAACACTAGTAAGGTAGAAAAGGAGTAATCACTCACTGAGAAGGTGAAAAACCAGGTGAACAGGTTTTTGAAACCAATCATGGTGATGGAAATTTACTGGCTCTACGGAAAAAAGAAAAAATTCTTTTTCTTTTCTCTGCAACTGCTAATTATATTAGCTGCTTCATTGTTGAATCAGAGATCTTGGGATTTATATTGCATAAATGAGTTTGAAATAATGAAAATGTTCTAAAAGGATTGCTGCTGTTATATTAATATTTCCTGTCTATGTTATTAGTAGTTTTAAGAGTAGTTGTGAGCCAAAATATTCTTGTATATAATGTTTGAGGTGTATGTTTGTGCTTTCATAAATGGCTTTACAGTATACTCTCATGGGAAGAGCATGGATGGATTTGGAGCTTGTGAGACTTCAGATTTGAATCCCAGCTCTATCCCATCAGTTACTTGGCCAAATCACTTCATTTTTCTGAGAGTGTTCCCTCCGTTAACTTTCCTTCAGGTGAAGATTATATACAAAACCTTCTACTCTAGTGCCTGATTTTCAGTAGACATTTTACCAATGTTAGTTTTCTATAAAGTATAGTTATTTGAATAATGCTGTAAGGATTTTAGAGGAACTCCTCAGTTGATGTCTTTCCTATACTTTATATAGAGAACTTTATAATCTCAAGGTAAAATGTTTTAAAAGTAGGTACTTGAGTATCAATTGATAGGTCTCAAGTTCCATGTCAGTTCAATGGGGGAAGGAAGGAATTTTTTTATTTGTAAGCAACAGACAAAAATATGAGAAATAATAAGCATTCAGCAGATTTTCTGGATCTAAGATCACGCAAAAATTGGTTATGTTACTGTTTCAGCAATATTGAGTTAATAAAGTTTCAAATTAAATCTTGTTTTTATATAGCCACAAAGCCTATTAAGTAGAAATAAAACTAATAAGATATGTAGAACACTTCAGGAAAAAATACATAAGGATATAAAGCCCATAAAAGAAGGCATAAATAAATGAGAATGGGCTGAGTTCATGGAGTGAAAAAATCAATACCATCAAGTTATCAATTTTCTCCTAAGTGATCTATATATTTAATGTAATTCCAATAAAAATTACAACAGGTTTTTTCAGGTAACTGGATCAAAAGAGATTCTCATGGTGATAATGAAGATGGTATTTGTCCAAAAGTACCATGACAGACTTGTAAGGTATGACAAGGAAGGTCTTGGGTTACCACATACCCAAACTTTATTCAACAGGAGAATGTGGTATTATTGCTCCAGGGTTAAACAAATAGATCACTGGATTAAAATAGAGATCCCAGAGATAGAATTATGCTTATGAGCAGTTGGATTATAATGTATAGCTGTTTAAATAGACATATTTGTTAAACCAGCCAAATTATTTTTCAGAAGTGCACCATCAGCTTAACCAGAAGACAGAGCTTTGGGCTTGTAAGTGTAGTTATTGACAGTGTGTGTTAGAATCACTTAGGTACATGATTAAAGGTGTGGAGTGCACTTGCTGTCTTCAGCCATAAATTGTCCTTGGCACTCTTATCTCAGAATTAGGGTCACTGGAGTATAGCATTTCTGAGTGTTGTGTGAAAGCTGTGTGCAGTACAGTTCCTTTTTTTTTTTTTTTTTTTTTAAGATTTTATTTATTTGACAGATCACAAGTAGGCAAAGGCAGGCAGAGAGAAAGGGAAAGCAGGCTCCCTGCTGAGCAGAGAGCCCGATGTGGAGCTTGATCCCAGGACTCTGAGATCATGACATGAGCCAAAGGCAGAGGCTTTAACCCACTGAGCCACTCAGGTGCCCCAATATTACTTTAAGTGCAGTACAGTTCCTTAATTCATGCGTGTAGAGGAAAATATGTGAAATAAAGATTACATTGAGCTTTTAGTGTTTTAATATTAGTCTTCTCATATATAATATGTAAAAATACATTTTTAGGGAGTAACACATGATATTTAATGAGTATCTACAATATGTGCAGTCCCTGCGCTCAGGAGTTTACACTTATGTGAGATGAGAGTGGGGATGGATATACCTGTAAATAACCATGCCATGATAATGATCATACCTGAATTTAATGAAATACTAAAATGGGGAATTGAAAGATTCTGACTGGAGTTTAAGGTATGGTTCATAATCTTTCACCCTGAAAATTGAGGGAAGATCATTATTTTATTTTTTTATTTTAAAGCATTTTATTATTTTTTTCTTAAGATTTTATTTATTTAAGAGAGCATAAGCAGGATGAACAGAAGAGAGAGAGGGAGAAGCAGGCTCCTTGCTGATCAGGAAGCCCGACATGGGATCCATCCCTGGGATCATGACCTGAGCCAAAGGCAGGTGCTTCACCAACTGAGCCACCCAGGTGCCCCTGAGAGAAGATCATTTTAGACAAAGAAAATGCATTGAGCCAGGACAGAAATGTATGATGCTTGATACTATTGAGAGTGAATGGGCTTTGAAGTCAGATTACCTGAGCTGAATCCTGATACTCTACTATTTGCCATTTGACAGTGGAGAAACAGTCTCTTGATACTTAAGTTTGTTCATCTTTAATCTGGAGATAATACTGTTCTTTACCTCATAAGATTGAGATTTTTTAAAAATTCTCTGTTAAAGTGTAATATATATATAAAAAGAACTACACATATAATAGTATATAGCTTGATGAAATGTCATATACTGAATATACCTGTATAACCAGCACCCAGATTAAAAATAAAAACAATATTATCAGCACCCCGGGAGGCTTCTACATTCTCCATTGTATTTTGAAAATTCAGTAACATGGTACTTGGAGAGTTCTGGAAACAGTCCCTGGCATATTACATCCCCATCAATGTTAGCTATTATATTCAGTAGACCATTTGGAAATGGAGCTTAGGAAAGGGATAAAGGTTGGTAGTATGAATCTGGGTGTCATTCATATGGTAGTGATTCCCCCATTATAGCTGAAGAGTATGGATGAAACCAAAGTTTCAGTGTATGACATGCATCATTTAGTAAACATTTTTGAATGAATGAAAGAAAAAACAAAAAATATAGCCGTAGTTGCAAACTTGGGGAACATCTGTGTTTAAAATAGGGCCAGAGAACGAAACAAACACAGGGTAAGCAAAGAGCTACGAGAATGTTATGTCATAAAAACCAGAAGAAAAGAGGTAGTAAGCAATGTTGGTTATTGAAGTATAAGTATAATTTTAATGGGTAACCATTATAAAAAACCTAAAATCTACTTACTTGGAGAGGCTAGCATAAAATTTTGCTTAAAATAAGTTTTGTGGTCTCCATTAGGGCATGCACAGTGTCCCTGGAGGGAAAGGCCTTCTCCCTGTTTCTCCAGCCTCACTGTGGAGTGGATAGGGTTAACTTCACTCCCTGTGTCTTAGGTCATGGTTAGAAACCTGCTTTTCTGGGGCACGTGGGTGGCTCAAAGGGTTAAAGCCTCTGCCTTTGGCTCAGGTCATGATCTCAGGGTCCTGGCATTAAGCCCCACATCGGGCTCTCTGCTCAGCGAGGAGCCTGATTCCCCCTCTCCCTCTGCCTGCTTGCGATCTCTCTGTGTCAAATAAAGAAATTAAAAAAAAAAAAAAAGAAACCTGCTTTTCTGTCCACCTTGGACCTTCATTCTGGGGGCTGCTAAAAAAAAAAAGTTTTGTGGACTAATTTAGTATTCATATAAATTCTTGAGGGTCCTAGCGATAAAAGGGGCCTAAAGTATTGGGAAGCACTATTCTTGAATGTGAATTAAATAAATTTTTAAATCATTTTTTTTATTTCTGGAAAAATATATAAAATGCATTACATCGTTATGGTAGTCAGCTTTTAAGTGGAAAAGAATGTTCTTGAAAAGTTAGAAGAAATTTAATACCTTTTTGATAGGAAAAATAGTACAGAAACCTTTTATTTATTTTATTTTTAAGATTTTATTTATTTATTTGACAGAGAGAGATCACAAGTAGGCAGAGAGGCAGGCGGAGAGAGCCGAAGGCAGAGGCTTTAACCCACTGAGCCATCCAGGCACCCCTAAATATTTTATTTTTATTTATTTGACAAAGAAAGAAATCACAAGTAGGCAGAGAGGCAGGCAGAGAGAGAAGGGAAAGCAGGCTCCCTGCTGAGCAGAGAGCCCAATGTGGGGCTCAATCCCAGGACCCTGAGATTATGGCCTGAGCCAAAGGCACAGGCTTTAACCCAGTGAGCCACCCAGGCGCCCCCAGAAACCTTTTAAACAATAACCATACCGATGAGGGCAAAGAATGCTGTGATTTGTGAAGATGGATTTATAGCTTCTCTCATTCTCCAAGTCCTACCCACCCCAAACCATTTTTTACTATAAACAGAATGTTCATCATAAAATGTAAATTCAGCACAACACTCTTCTGCTTAGAATCTTAACTGGTTATCCATTACTTTTAGAGTGTCTGGTTATCCTAGCTTTATGAATTTCAGGATCTTATTTTACACATTTATAATTCCTTATCCACATTTATGAAATCAAAAGACTTCTGAAAATACTCCTAGTGTGTTTGTAAAACATTTGACAATAAAAACTGACCTTAAGTGTTAGGAGGCTATTTTTAGTTTTGTTTTGTTTTTCATCTCACTGTGAGTGTTCTTATCTTTCACTAGAGAAATTTTTCTTGAGTTCAGAAAGTTACAGGACACTTCGGTTTAATTAACTTATGGTATCTGTGAGCTTTTATTGTACCCAGACATTTGCGGGGTTTTATTTTTGAGCAGTTTTATTTACAGATAGTTAACAGGATTGACATTTCATGACTTTTTCTTCCTTAGCGGTCTTCCAAAGAAAGTCTGCTTATTTTTAAAAGTGGAATAGTGTGTCTGGGTGGCTCAGTCAGGTAAGCCTTTGTCTTCAGCTTGGATCATGAACCCAGGGTGCTGGGATCAAGTCCCGCATCGGGTTTCTCTGCTTGGCTAAGAAGACCCTGCTTCTTTCCTCTCCCTCTGCAACTTCCTCTGCTTGTGCTCTCTCTGTCAAATAAATAAAATCTTTTTTAAAAAAAAAAAAGGGATGAAATCCATTTTATATTACAATTACTATATGGATCCATCGGATCCTTTTTATAAGTCTTAAGATTTACCATATGATAAATAGTAAATGGATTTTATTTTTCCCTGTCTTGAAACATTTGTCATTTTATTATCTTAGGAATTATTTCCTCTTGTCACTTATTGCCAACTACTCTAAAAAAGACTAATAAGATAGAAAAATTGAGGAATATTGGAATCACCTAGAAGGGTGATACAATAGTAAAATAATTGAAAGACATTTAATTGCCTAAACTTTTGCGGTTTTTTTTTTTTTTTTTTAAGATTTTATTTATTTGAGAGAGAACAAGATAGCAGGGTGAGGGGCAGAAGGAGAAGCAGGCTCCCCATTGAGCAGGAAGCCTGCTGCCAGGCTCCATCCTGGGACTCCGGGATCATAACCTGAGCTGAAGGCAGACACTTAACCAACTGAGCCACCCAGTCACCCCAATTTTCGCATCTTTGAAGATGGTATGAAAAAAAGTAGAGACACTCTTTATAGTTAGCTTTTAGTTTTTTCCTTCAGCACAGTTGAAGATTCCAAATTGTCCATATTGGCAAAATATCCGTATCTTTGATCCAGAGTATCCATGCTCTGTCCATATTGGCAAAGAAGAAAACACAGGAAGATGTTTTGACGATTGTTAGATAAATAACATAAATGCAAAAAACAGCATCACTCTAGACTAATGATAGTGAGTTGTAAAAGCAAAATCTCAGACTAAGAATCTTCAGATACAGTGTCCTAGGTGAAATTTTTTTTTTTTTTTAACTCAGAAGTCAGTGAGTGAAAGATAAAGTTTTTCTAAGGATAAGAAAAGTAAATATGGTGTTTTTATTCGGTCATTCAATAGGTGTAACTTCATTATGTAATATTCTGTGACAAGATCTCGAACATCTCAATTTGCTAAAAGTGTATGTGGCAGCAATTTTTTCATCTTTTGTGATGTTTGTGCACCAAAATTTACTTCATATGATTCATTAGTGGACAGATGCTGAAGGCAGGTGTGTATTCAAAGATAATTTGGAGGAAATCAATGGTGTAGAAAGGAAAAGATTGATTATATTGATCATCCCAAACTTAAAATTGAAAATGTTTTGCAATTATGGAGCAAAGAAGATGACTATCTCTCTTAAAGCCATCAAATGTTTTTTGTGGGTTATTATTATTATTATTATTTGACAGAGAGAGAGAGTGCGCTCAAACACCTGCCTGCTCATACGCACAAGCAGGGGGAGGAGCAGAGGGAAATGGGAAAAGCAGGGAGCCTAATGCAGGACTTGATCCCAGGACTCTGGGATTATGACCTGAGCTGAAGGCGTACACTTAACGACTGGGCGACCCAGGCACCCCAAGCCATAAAATGTTTTTAAAATTTTGTAAGCATTGCATTTTGGCAGTTCAGGTGCAAAAAGAAGAACCAGAAGTAATGATAAGTTAGAATTCATTAGATAATATTTGAAATCTGCAGTCAGCATTTATGAGATAGAAATGTTCGAGGTTCATGCATGAAAGTTGATTATTAGCAGGTCTGTTCAGAGAACATGGTTCATTTTAAAACTAGGAGCAAATGGAATAAAAATTAGGGTCTACTGCTGCTTTTAAGATTTCTAATAGGTTTTTTTTTTATTATTATCCCTTATTCTTGTGTAAATAATTTGTCAAATGACTTCAAAAATACAAAAGTGCAAAAGATCCAGTGGACCCAGCTAAATAGTAATGACTCTTTTTCTTGGTATACTATGAGTATGGATCCCAAGAAAACTTAACAGTTTTCATATTACATTTAACCATCTCCGATCCACTAGTAGTCTACTTGTGTAATGTGTTAGTAAAAGTTGTAGGATTGGTTATTTTATTTGTTCTAGTTCTTAGAAGACCTTTAAATTTTTTCTAAAATTCTACAATACAGTTAACTGTTTTAATAGTATTGTAAAGTAATGGGAGCATGATATATAATATCAGGAGTACAGAGTAAAGATGGTTTGTCTTTGGGGCGATTCTGTGAGCAAATTTAATTTTGCATCTTTGTCAACGTTATAAAATATTAAATGTAATTTAAAGAAAAATCTATAATTTGGTAGATATATAAAATGCCATAATTTGACCTAGAAAATAGAAAAGTCCAACAATGTTGAACAGTTTGGACTAATGAAAAGATCAAATTGTATTTTGTATACCATGAAAAGGAAAAAAGTGTTTTGTCTATCAGTTACTTTGCCATTTTATCCAAAATTGAAAATAATGCACACACAGAATATGTTTTTCAGGGGGAAAGAAACCCATCCAATAATGTGAGTGACAGAAGCAGCAGTCTCATTTTCTTCATTGAGACTTTCTCTTTCCTTTTATAAGGTCAGAAATTGAACATTCTGCTTCTGTTTTATAGTGGTTCTTCTAGAAATTTAGCACGAATATTTCATGCAGTCTAAAGTAATTATCTTTACATTCCTAAACAATACAAGGACTTAAAATGCTTATACTTTGATCAGTCCTCTCGTGACTTTTGTGCTGTTATTGTATAGTATTTTACATTTTAATCCTACAACCAATCATTGTTGAATATCATTATTTTATATAGTCAGTGATTATTTAAATTTACTTTCGTATTTACTACTTTTTTTAACAGGACATTCATTCATTCTGAGATCATTTTCATTCTTCCTAAAGGAAGTCTTTAAGAATATCCTTAAATACGGGTCTACTAGTAACAGGTTTTGTTTTTTGTTTTAATCTCACCTTCCTAATTTTTGAGAAGTCCTCAGTCTCTGTAGACACTTTTTTTTTTTTCTCTTGGTGCTTCTCTTTTTCTTTGTTAGGGTTTTCAGATTAATCTTTCATTAATTTTGGGAAATCTCAGACATTCTTTTTAGATGTGTTTCTTCTATTCTTTTTCTCCATTTGCAACTCTACTTAGATGTAACTTACCACTTACTCTCTTCTCGTTTTTTAACCTCTGGTATTTTTCATCTCTGTGCATTCTGAGTAATTGTGGAGATACTTTCTAGTTCACTAATTTTTTTGTCAGCCATGTCTAATCAGTTATGTAATGCCTTTCTAAGTTTCTGATTATAATTTTTATATACTGTATTTCATTTCTGGAAGGTCTGTTCTTTTAAAAATTCACCTGGTTGGGTTTTTAAAATCAACTTCTTGGCTCTTGGTCTTAGTCTTGATAGTCTAATCTTTTACCTTTTTTTTTTTTTTTTTTTTTTTAAAGTAGGCTCTACAACCATTGCACAGCCCAATGCAGAGTTGAACTCAAAACCCCGAGATCAAGACCTGAGCTGAATTGTGCCTGGGTGGCTCAGTCAGTTAAGTGTCTCACTCTTGGTTTCGGCTCAGGTCGTGAGATTGAGCCCCTCATGGGCTCTGCTGAGGAGTCGGCTTGAGATCGTCTCCCTCTGCCCCTTCCTTTCTTCTCCCTCTCTCTCTCTCTCAAATAAATAAGTAAAATCTTAAAAAAAAAAAAAAAAAAAAAAAAACGCAAGGGGGGAGCTGAGATTAAGAGTCAGACACTTAATGGACTGAGCCACCCAGGTACCCCTTTTTTTTACTTTTTTAAGTGTCCTTATTTTATATTTTGTATTCAATAATTCCAATTCCAATTACAGACTTTTCAATTTTTTTTTATTCTGCAAACTTTAAAGATTTTATTCATTTATTTGACAGAGAGAAAGATCGTAAGTAGGCAGAGAGACAGGCCCAGAGAGATGGGGAAGCATACTCCCAGCTGAGCAGAGAGCCCGATGCGGGGGCTCAATCCCAAGACCCTGAGATCATGGCCAGAGCCGAAGGCAGAGGCTTAACCCACTGAGCCACCCAGGTGCCCCTATTCTACAAACTCTTGCTTCTGGTAACTTGTTTCCTTATAGGATTGGTTGTGATGTTTTTATTGAGCTCCTGTTTCTTAGAACATTGTAGCATTTAGAGAGGAAAATGTATTTTCTAGCACGTGAAAGCACTGACAGCTCAGATATATATTAAACTAATTTCTTAGCTTAGAGTTTTCCTAGTCAGATAAGGTGAATTCCAGAACCGAAATCTAGGGGAAGGCTGATTTATCATAAGGAATTGTCCCGGGAGGGGTGCCTGGGTGGTTCAGTCAGTTAAGCTTCTGCCTTCTAATCAGGTCATGATTCCAGGGTCCCGAGATCGCATCTGGCATTGGGCTTCCTGCTCAGTGGGAAGCCTGCTTCTCCCTTTCCCTATACCCCCCCCCACCCTTGCTCACACACTTTCTCACTGTATCTCTCTCAAATTAAAAAAAAAAAAGAAGATTTGTCAGGGGAGGGTGGCCTGAGTGGCTCTGTAGGTTAAGCATCCAACTCTTGATTTTGGCTCAGGTCATGATCTCAGGGTCGTGAGGTGGAACCCCCTGAGGGCTCCATGCAGAGTGTGAGGCCTGCTTAGGATTCT
>JAQQSY010003080.1:0-13233 GCA_028646535.1 Procyon lotor
GACTCTTACTTTACACCATATACAAATATTAACTCAAATGGATCAAGAAATTAAATGTAAGATCTAGAACAATAAAACTCTTAGAAGAAAATAAAGTACAAGAGCTTCATAACATTAGATCTGATTTCTTGGATATGATACCAGAGAGGTATAGGTAACAAAAGTAAAAATATATTGGATTTCATGAAAATTTACAACTTGTGCATCAAAAGACACTATCAACAGAGTAAAAAGGCAACTCACAAAATGAGAGAAAATACTTGCAAATCATGTATCTGACAAAGGATTAATATTCAGAATACAGAGAGTTCCTAAATCTCAACATCCAAAAAAATCACCTAATTCAAAAATGGGCAAAAGACTTGAATAGACATTTCTCCAAAGAACTACTATATGAATGGCCAATAAGCACATGAAAAGATGTTCAACAACAAAAATCATTAGAGAAATGCAAATCAAAATTATAATGAGGTATCTTCTCACATCCATTAGGATGATAATATTAAAAAACAGAAACAAAAACAAAACCCAGGGTGCCTGGAGGGCTTAGTTGGTTAAATGCCTGACTCTTGATTTTGGCTCAAGTCATGAGATCAAGCCCAACGTCAGGCTCCACGCTGGGCATGGAACCTACTTAAGATTATCTTTCTCCCTTTCCCTTTGCTCCTCCCCCTCCAGAAAAACAAAACAAAAACAAAAAATAAAAAAACTAAACAAACAGAAAACAACATGTGTTGGCAAGAAAGGCCCCACTACATCTGGCTGCCGCAGCAAAGGGCTATTCTCTATAAACGTTTAAAAGTGCCTCCAGTTCACCCGGGCCTTGGACTGCCAGGCAGCAACATACCTGCTTAAGCTGGCCCACAAGTACAGACCAGAGACAAACCAGGAAAAGAAGCAGAGAATGTTGTCCCAGGCTGAGAAGAAAGCTGCAGGCAAAGGGGATGTCCCCAATAAGAGGCCTCCTGTCCTTCGAGCTGGGATTAACACTGTCACCACCTTGGTGGAAAACAAGAAGGCTCAGCTGGAAGTGACTGCACATGCTGTAGATTCCACTGAGTTGGTAGTTTTCCTGTCTGCCCTATGTCATAAGATGGGGGTTCCCTACTGCATTATCAAGGGGAAGGACAGGCTGGGGTGTCTGGTCCACAGAAAGACCTGCACCACTGTTGCCTTCACACATATCAACTCAGAAGACAAAGGAGCTCTGGCAAGGCAGGCAGAAGCCATCAGGACCAATTACAATGACGGAGACCATGAGATCCACTGCCACTGGGAAGGCAACGTCCTGGGCCTAAAGTCTGTGGCTTACATCACCAAGCTGGAAAAGGCAAAGACTAAAGAACTGGCCACCAAACTGGGCTAAGTGGACACTGCTGAATTTTCTAAAAAAAAAAAAAAAAATTCTGAGCACTGCTGATGGGAATGTAAAAGGTTGCAGACACTACTATGAAAAACAGTATGGCAAGTCCTCAAAAATTTAAGATTACAGTTATCATATGACCCAGCAATTCCACTTTTGGATATGTACCCCAAAGAATTGAAGTTCTCTTCACCTTTACCAGACATAGCTATACATTCATGTTCATAAGAGAATTATTTTTCTATTTATTTTTTTTTCTTTGCATAAACCCTTCCCTCACCTAAGGGCCAGTGGAAATTTATTTATTTTTTTGTCCTTTCCATGTTTCCCTAAGTCGCTTTTCCTTACAAAATGCATGACATGACAGAGGGGAACCTGGGAATTGGAGGCATGCCAGGGACTTAAATACAAGCTGGAAGGTAGATCACAGGTAGAAGAGAGACAGCACAAGGGACATGGTTTCTCAGGTAAAGATGAAAGAAGAACAGAAAGAAGTTTCTGCTAGAGGGCAGGGGGCTAAGATACTGGGTGGAAGGGGGTGAGCAGAGAGGCCCTCAACCCTGGATTTACACCCAAATTCCCCAGAGAAGTAGCAACAGGGCATGAAGACCTCCCCTTGAAGGTTCCAAGGAACAGAACTGGGAAAATAAACCAGATTGTGCTGCCTCAGGGAAAGAAAGGGAGGAAGTGCTGACAGAGTTAAAGTATTTAACCAAACAAGTTGAAAACTTATGCCCATGCAAAAATACAGAAATGTTTATAGCAGCCATACTGATAACTGCCAAAAATTGGAAGTAATGAAGATGTCCTTCATTAGGTAAATGAATACACAAACTGTGGCGCATCCATAAACTATTATTATTCAGTGATAAAAATATAGGCACTATCAAACCACATAAAGACATGGAAGAACCTTAAATATTGCTAAGCGAAACCCATCAGTCTGAAAACGGTACAAACTATATGAGATATTCTGGGAAAAGCAATACTATAGATACAATAAAAAAAATTCAGTGGTTGTCATATGTTGGGCAGGACAGGAAAGAAATGACTAGATGGAGTATAGGGCATTTTTAGGGTGATGAAATTATTCTGTAAGATACTATAATGGTAGATACATGACTATAATGGTGGATACAACACAGTAAACTCTAATGTACTCTATAGACTTTAATGATATATCAATCTGTGTTCATAAGTTGTAACAAAGGTATCAACTTAATGTAAGATCTTAATAATAGGGGAACTGTGAAGGAAGGAGAAAGAGAATATAGAAACTCTGTACTTTTCCAAATTTTTATATAAGACTAAACTGCTATACAACATAAAACCTATTAAAAATTTTTTAAAGGAATATTTTTAAAAAGTGAGGTCTCTAGAAAAGGAAACATATTCTCTGATTGGTAGCTATTAAACATTAAATTTAAAATAAAATAAACATTAAATTTATCATCAGACATTATCTCCTAATAAAAAAAAAATTCAACCAAAAGATGTGTTGGAATATTCCAGTGCTTGCCTATAATGATCAAGAGCTAGGGGAGCCTGGGTGGCTCAGTTAGTTGGGCTTCCAACTCTTGATTTCAGCTCAGGTCATGATCTCATGGTCATGGGATCAAGCCCTGTGTCAGGCTCTGTGCTCAGCTTGGAGTCTGCCTGGGATTTTCTCTCGCTCCTTCTATCCTTCCCCCAAATTGCATGCACACACCCATGCTCTCTCTTTTTCTGTTTCTAAGATAAATAAATAATTTTTTTAAAAAAGCTAAACATGGTGGATTTATTTTTTTAAGATTTTATTTATTTATTTGAGTGAAAGAGAGAGAGCAAGAGCATGAGCAGTGGGAGGGACAGAGGGAGAGGGAGAAACAGACTCTCTGCTGAAGAGGGAGCCTGACGCAGGGCTCGATCCCAGGACCCTGGAATCATGACCTGAACCGAAAGCAGACACTTACCTGACTGAGCTACCCAGGAGCCCCTAAACATACTGGATTTAAGACAATTATTTATCTATAGGATTTCTGATTTCTGTAAAACTGTACTGAGTAGTTAACAGGATAAAATATAACAGAGCAATAGACCAACTCATGTTTTACTGCCTAAATAAATCCTCTTTCTCTCAACCCTTTAATTCTTGTATTATTTTTCTGAATTTTAAGGATGATAAACAGCACAAAACTAAAAAACTGTCTACAATTCTGGTATAGCCTAAATTAGGGGGAAAATATTTTAGCAATTATTGCTCAATCTTTCCATGATTCCTGCAATCAAATACAACGAGCAATTAAGTGAAAGGTAAATAAATGTATAGTAAATTAAGTCCCTGTTTGTCTACTAATTCTAAAATATTTATAAAACAAATAGCATATATTATAGGAAATGGCTTCCAAAAAGAAAATAGACTTTAAAGAGTCATAAAATGCCCCTAACCCAACAGTTCTTAAATTTGTATATGCAGGTTAACATAGAATTCATTAAAAACTAGAATGCCTGAGCTTTTTGGAGTCAGAATTTCCATAAGGCTCATAAGGTATTCCTATCAAGCTTCCCAGTTGATACTTATGCACATCAAAATTTAAGTGCCACAGACCTAATATTCTATAAGCTGTAGAATAATTATACTTTCTTTGGCAAAATTATAAAATGAAAGATGAGAAAAACACATTTCACAAATGATAATACATAGTAGTGCAACAAACTATTGGTTAGGTAAAAACTTCAGTCACTGTCTTTAGAGTAATTTTTTTTTTAATCTTGGCTGAATCTCTCTATAACTAAGTATGGTAACTAAAAGGCTTTTTAGTAGGGGTGCCTGGCTGGTTCAGTCAGTGAAGCATGAGACTCTTGATCTCAGGGACTGAGTTTGAGCCCAAAATTAAGCATGGAGCCTACTTTAAATAAAGAAGTAAGACATTAAATAAACAAATAAATAAAAAGCTTTCCAATATAATAACAAATCACAAGCCTTTCATAAAAGGTGCACTCAAGGGGTGCCTGAGTGGCTCAGTTGGTTAAACGTTTGCCTTTGGCTCAGGTCCCAATCTCAGGGTCCTAGGATCAAGCCCTGAGTCAGGCTCTGCCATCAGCGGGGAGTTTGCTTCCCCTGCTCCCTCTGCCCTTCCCCCTGCTTGTGCTCCCTCTCTGTCTCCCTCCCTCTCAAATAAAAATAATAAGCTCTTTAAAAAAAAATAAAGTGGGGCGCCTGGGTGGCTCAGTGGGTTAAAGCCTCTGTCTTCGGCTCAGGTCATTACTCAGGGTCCTGGGATTGAGTCCCACCTCAAGCTCTCTGCTGAGCCCGGAGCCTGCTTCACCCCCTCTCTCTCTGCCTGCCTACTTGTGATCTCTCTGTGTCAAATAAATAAAATCTTTAAAAAAAAAAAAAAAGGTGCACTCAATCTTTAAAGCTCCATATGAATAACAAACACTATTAATAATCAACAAATGCATTATTTTGATAATTTTTAAAAACATAGTTTATTTTTTTGTACTAGATACCTGCAAAGAATAATGAAGAATTTGACAAGCAAAATTGACAAAGCTTGTTGTTGTTCCTCTAACCCATCTGCCATTTTCTGAACACACTGTAGTAGCTGGATCCTTAAAACCTGCAGAATATTATCAGGAAGGAGAGAGATTCCTGGAGGTACATCATCTACCCTATAAGAGGGAAAAATAAGAAGGGTGATTAAGTACAGGAATAAAATCTTTGGCACGTTAAAGGAATTGCATTTTCACCTCAAACCCTAAAAGAAACTCTTTTATTCCAGATGCTCTATGCCTCTTCTGCAAGTCACCACCAGATGATCACTGTGACACTTTAGAAGATTAGTAGAGCACAGCAGTTTTACTTCAGAAGAGACTTACTGAAAAGAGGGAGAGTTAGAGAATCTATTTAGTATCTTCAATTGTGCTATTTTCAAAGAAAATATTTAGAATTAGTTCACTTTCTACTTAGAAATAAAACATATATGTATATATATGTGTGTATACCATTTCTAAAAGGAGCGATAACTAGCAAATAAAAATGGAGAACCTATAACTAGTTTAGTATCTGTCAACTACTCTACTAAATAAATAATATTCACCTACCTATAGGCTCCCCAAGCCATGTGGTCAGGAGAGGGAGAGAAGATAACCAGCAAAAGGAAAGGAGAAAGATAGGTGAATGGAGAACCCTAAGCATGAACATTAATAAATTTTTTTTAAGTAATACATAAGTATTTTATGACAACTGGTTTCTGGGTAAGAAGACCATCTGGGGACGTCTGGGTGGCTTGGTTGTTAAGCGTATGCCTTCTGCTCAGGTCATGATCCCACATCCTGGGATCGAGCCCCATGTAAGGCTCCCTACTCTGCATGAAGCCTGTTCTCCCTCTCCCACTCCTCCCGCCTGTGTTCTCTTTCTTGTTGTCTCTCTCTCTGTCAAATAAATATAAATAAAATCTTTAAAAAAAAAAAAGAACATCTGGTTCTTTAAGGACAAAAGCCAACACCAAATGTGACTGGCTACTCTCTCTTAGATTCCCCTAGAATCTACATGAGAAGACCTGTGTACTAAGTTCTACCTCTGTACCATAAAGTACACCATTTAATCTCTGAAGTGCCCTAATCTATAAAATTGTAATATCCTCTGCCCTATTTCACAGGGTTCTGAAACCAAAAAGTCAACGTGCATTTTTAACTATGAAATATGTAAAGAACAATAAAAATGTAATATGTTTTATATATACTATCACTAAAGCCTACAAATCTTTTCATAAAGTCACTGAGTACTAATTTTTCTGTCTCTATTAAGAAAAATACCCAGTTGCAAAGGAGCACCATGAAGAGCCCCTATGATTAAATGACAATCATACTTTAAACAGTGTCTTTTTCAGATAATGCTTAATATGAAGATTTACTATTATTTTTACCGAGTTTAAAGCTATTTCATTCACTGTAGACAGAAGAATTTGAAGCATCTTACCCGTAGTCATATAAATATATATGATAAATGTTTTTAGCCTCTTCCAGAATCATCCCACAACATAAACTGCTTTATAAAATAAACACCTAACTTCAATTACACAGAAATCACAAAGCACATTACCAAGGCTGAGGAATTCTATAACCATGTCACAAAACTACGTTTCATTTTAGTCTGGGCAATACTTCACTTGTAATTTGGATTCTTTCATTCTCTTTTATAGGTGGTATAATAAAAAACTCTCATTTTTATACATACTTTTTTCCTTGCTAAAGAGCTAAAAAGAGGTGATGAGAAAAACCATAGTAACTTCAAAATAATAAAGATTTAAATTTAAATGTAACTGATTTTCAAAACTAAGCCAAACTATTCCTACTCGCTTTTCCAAAATCACAAGTCAACAAGAAAGAAACATCAGATTTCCCAATATTCAATACTAATTACTTAAAGGATTTGTTCCCTTTTTCCTTCGTTGTCCCATTCTCTATTTGCATTTTAAAAAAATCTTACTAGACAGAAAAAAAAATTGGCTTCTAAAAGAGAAATCTATTGTTGTACTCATACTCATTATAAAATTGGGGTTAGATCAGAACATGACTTGTAGATAAAGTTGAGAAAGTTTTGGCCATATTCCTAATGTGATAAGGATTTAAGAATTTGGAAGCATTTTCCCATCATTAGGACTTTACTGTCCCCAAATTCTAAGCATCTTTTGCTGAAATTTCCCAACCCCCAGAAATCTGTTTTACTCCTCTGTTTGGCTACTGAATGTCTATATTAAACAGCTGCCCACTGTTGTCTCCATTTAACACAGGAAAAAGTTCAGCTTAAATTCCAAGGTTTTAAATTCTGGTAAAAGCATTCCTTGCCTTGCATTATAAATTCTCTAACTTAGAAGTTCTATCGAGTCAGTTTAATTTAAATGAGGATTATCTGTGAGTTTCTTTAAGGTGAACAGACTAGTTTTGTACAACTTGTACATCATATTCACTTGAAAAACTGAAAGTTTTCTATTAGTAAAATCTAAATTCATGGTTTAGTTTTCTGTCAAGTATGAAATAAAATTTTATATAGACCAGCTAAATCATGAAAAAGGTAATGTTCTGGCATTCTCCATCATATTTTAAATATAATGGCAATATAAGTCTAATGTTTTTAGAAATAACCTCCCAAGAAAGGAGGTATGTCTAACAAGTGCATCTTACAAACTTTATGACTTCATTTCAATATTCCAAGTATTCAGAGGCCCAAATCCTGACTTCATAAAATACTCAGGCTCATGATTTTAAATGAGCTGCAAATTATTAAAATAAAAGCACTTCTAAGCACAAACCACAAGAATATTTATTTGAGTAGAAACCAATAATATACAATTTTGTTCAAAATTTAATACTTTTCAACCTTTATAAACCTGCTACAAATCCTCTAATGAAGAACTCTGAAACTGTATTTATAAATAATAAAACACTAGTGCTTTCTGAGCATTAAAGCACATCTTAAGTTCAATGCCTTGGTCCAAAGCTCTAATGATTTCCTCTCTGAATTATTAAAATTGCCTCTTAACTGCTACCATAAGGACTTTTTAAAAAAACAAAATTCATCATGACATTCTCATGCAGAAGACTCTTTAGTAGAGCCTCGCATCTTCTGTTACAAAAAATTAAAGTCCATTAGCAAGGCATGCATGGCATTTTACGATCCGGCTTCTGATTCTCTAGACTCAATTCACCCATGCCCACCCTCTTATTGCCCACCTCCATCCCCAAACTACAAACACTTTCTTCCTTGAAGATTTATAATTCTCTAGATATTCTTTCTCATCATAAACTACCACCATTTCTCTCCTTCCATTTCAGTATATCTCTATATTTGGATTCCCTTTGTGGCTAAAAGTATCTAGCGTCTCTTCATTTCTCCAGCTTTTTACCCCAGTCAACCTAACCTCTTTTACCTGAGTAACAACTATGATGTCTTCAAGATGGCTTGAGAAAAAAGTAAAAACTTTTTCTGGGAAGTGCACCTGGAACTCTGAATGTAGAATAGTAGTAGGCAGAGCAATGAGATATAAGATTTACACTTTCACTTGCACTTTTCCACAAAATTTGAATTTTCCTTCCATTTTATGATTTTTAAATCTAGCTTTGAAAAATCTGAATACTTCACCCCCTCCAAGATATTTTCTAAGACTCTACTCTATAATAAAACCATAATTATAAATATAGTGCTTTCAGTGAATTCTGTGAGTCGAATTAATTACTAATTACTGAGTCGTGAAAACTTTCAAATTTATATCATGTTGGTCAGAAATATGAGTGGCTTCCAAGACTTACAACTGGTGTCTGAAGTGAGGGCAGTCTTGTTGAGGACTTTGCCCTTACTCTGTGGGATCTACCACTAAGTCCAGGTAGTTAGTGGTAGAAATGAAGTGAACTGGGGTGCCTGGGTGGCTCAGTGGGTTAAAGCCTCTGCCTTCAGCTCAGGTCATGATCTCAGGGTCCTGGGATCGAGCCCCGCATCGGGCTCTGTGCTCAGTGGGGAGCCTGCTTCCCCCCCCGCCCCCCCGCTGCCTGCCTCTCTGCCTACTTGTGATCTTTCTCCTCTCTGTCAAATAAATAAATAAAATCTTAAAAAAAAAAAAAAAGAAATGAAATGAACTGCAGGACACCAAGTTGCTAGTAGTTAGTCCTCTCTACTTCTAGAAGCCAAGTTTCATATCAGCAGGAAAGCCTGCTATAATAATTAACAAAGTCTACCATGAGAGCAGGGTTATGCAGGAATACCTTGTATGTCACATAATTGCCATCCTTGTAATAGGTCATCAATGAAGTCTTTGCACCTCAAATTAACAAACTCATCTAAGAATAAGAAATTGTTTCTACATACCTGGTAGGCAGCTTTTCAAAGTCAACATCTAAGAACTGTTCATAGCTAGAAACAAAATTGTCCAACCAGAGCTTTAGGTAATCTGGATCTTTCTGAAATAAGAAAATCAATATTAAGTATACCTATCAGGAAAAAAATTCCTTTCATTCCTATAAGCAGATAGGAAGCAATAATATAAAATCTCTTAAGTGATATTCATGAAAACATATATACTATTTTAAAATGTCTATTAAGTACAGGGGAGCCTGGGTGGCTCAGTCAAGTTAAGCATCTGCCTTTGGCTCATGTCATGATCTCAGGGTCCTGGGATGGAGGCCCACATCAGGCTCCCCGCTCAGCAGGGAATTTGCTTCTACCTCTCCTTGAGTCCCTCCCCCAACTCATGCTCTCTCTCTCGCTCTCAAATAAATAAATAAAATCTTTAACAAAAATAATAAAATGTCTCTTAAGTATAGTGAACCCTCAAATGGCTTCCCATGTCACTCACACAAAGAGCTACAGTCTTAACAATGTCCTACAAGATTCTAAACAATTTCCCCTCCCCTTATCTCTCTGACCTTATCCACTATTACCCTCTACTACCCTGGCTTCCTGGCTGTTATTGGGATAAGCCAGACATAATCCCACCTTAACTCCTTTCAATAGCTGTTTTGTCTACCCAGAAGACTCGTCCCTCAGACAGATGAATGGCTAACTCTCTCATCTTCTTCAAGTCATTCCTTAAACAACATTCTCAGAAAAGCCTACTTTTACCACCCTTTCTTAAAACTGCAAATCTTACTAACCTTTACCTGATACTATTCTGTTCCTCACCCCATGGTGCTTTCTCATCATCTAGCATACCATGTCATTTACTTAGTTATTAATTTATTGTCTGTCATTTCCCCTAGAATATAGGCTTCACAAGCGTAAGGCCTTTCTAAGGGCTTACCACAAGTGACTTCTTTTTGTTAACTAGTGGATACCAAGTGCCTAAACAGTGCTTGGCACTGAGCAGGTCCTCAATGCATATGTGTTTAATGAATTAGTGAAAAATACAAGATACATAAATAAAAATCAGATATAGATCATTAACCTAAACATAAAAACTAAAACTCTTCTAGAAGAAAATATAGGAAAATAATATACACCTTTATAGGAGATATACCTTTGCAACATTAGGGAAGACAGATTTCTTGGGGGGGTACACAAAAGTCACAAAGCAAAAAAAATAAGAACAAGTTTTAATCAAAATTTTAATCAAAATTTAATCATCTACCCACCAAAAGACACCATTAAGATAATGAAAAAGCATGCAATATACCAGAAAATATTCTTAATACATATATCTGACAAAGAACTTACACCAAGTTCCTAAAAACCAACACCAAAAGGACAACTACTCAATTTAAAAATGGACAAAGGGCAGACATCTCACAAAAGGGGATACAGGAATGACCAGGGAGTGAAAGCATGCTCAACATCATTGAGCTTGAGAAAAGCAAATAAAAATCAAATGGAATACTCATTACACACTCACTAGAATGGCCAAAACTAAAAACCCTGGCCATTCCAAGTGTTGGAGAAGATGTGGAGCAACTAGAACTCACATTTCTGGTGGGAATATAAAATGGTATAATCATTTAGAATATAGTTTGGCAGTTTCTTTTAATGTTTAAACATAGACATACCAAATGGCCCTTCCGTGAGAGAAGAAAAATCATAGAACTACAAAAATGTACAAAGATGCCCACAGAAGATCTATTTTTAATAAGCAAAAGCTAGAGACAACCCAAAATTCCATCAACCTGTTCACTGACAAAGAAAGTGTGGTATGCTCATACAATGGATTACTATTCAGGAATAGCACTAAATGAACTGTTGATACAAGGATAAGCAGAAATCTTAAAAACATAACTCAGCTTTAAAGTGTATACACTTTAAAGAAACAGCAGGCTTTAAAGTGTATACACTGTATGATTTCATTTATACAAAGTTCTAGAGCAGGCTATGGTGACAGAAATTCGATCACTGGCTGTCTTTCAGAGGACTGACTATAAAGGGACAGAAAGGAAACTTTCCTAAGTGATAGAAATTTTCTATTTTATTATATAGTAGTTACACAAATGTTTGCCTGTATCAAAACATGAAATTTGACACTTAAAACATGTGCATTTTAAGGTCTGTAAGTCATTATCTCAAAGCCTATTTGAAATAAAACGATTCCTCAGAAATGTCTTTTTAAATATAAATTAAATCATTAAAAATGATGCTCGAATTTATTTCCTTCCTCTCCTTAACCCTTCTTTACTGCAGTCAATTTTAACAATGCTCAGAAGTTTTACTTAGTCATTAAATATTATTGGTTAGGCACTGCACTTGGAGAAAGGAAACTCAAGTAATTTATTTCCCTAAAATAAAAGCATTACACTACAAATCAAAATTGCTAAAAGAATGTTCCCAGAATGTACAGAGACTGCTGACCTTTTGTGTATTTGTTTTTTTCTATTAATATACTGTTCCAAAATCAGACTGTAAATTGCCACTATCTACATCATCACTGAGAAATAAAATGGAAATATTTCAGAAAAAGATTTCTCATGTGAGAAATTTTCTCAAGGGTTCCATTACTTGCTTTTTTCATTTCCAACTAGCACATTATTCATTTATTCATTTACTCATTTATCCACTCAGAATAGGAATCCAGAAATACAAATAGCTTGAGTTTTCCTTATCATTTTTGCTTTTAATAAGGCATAGGATTATCTCTCTGTAAAAGTTAGACACAAAACAGTATCATAACACTATAAAGAACTAATGCATTTGTCCTCATAGTTTATTTAGGAACTCTACAGTATCTGGTTCAAAGTCTAAAGGTCAGGGTTACCAAATGGTTGGCAGGTACAAGGTTCTCCTAGGAAGTTGAACAACTATACTGAAAGATATGGTACTTATTGTTACCATTAAAACATTAATGTTTTATTTAATAAGAAGTAAAGCAGTTGCAGTTTTTCAAGCATATGCTATATGCTAAGTACTACAACAGGTATTTTCAAATATGAATCATTCCGCTTACTCCTTACACCTATCCAGAGGTTCCATTTCCCCATTTTGTAGGTTAGAAAAGGGATGTTCTAAAACATTTAACTTGTCTAGTCACACAGTTAGTAATTGATAGTGCTGGGATTAAAATGCAAGATATATGAATCCAACTGTGCTCCTTCTACTGCACTATGCTCTCTTTGAACTATAAGCACAGCTTTAGTGAGCAAATAGAGAAAAAGAGTTATCAGGGTCAGTAAACTCAAAGTCATAAACAATTTAACACAAAAACAGCCACATTCTACACAGCCTGATAAAATTCTTAGAGAATCTACACTTTACTGCCAAAAACCATAAAAGAAAGATCTCCACATATCCAGAAACTATATTAATTAAATCTCAAGTTTAGTCACTTTCATGGTTAAGAGTTTGGTATAATGAAAAAAAAAAAAAAGAGTTTGGTATAATGAAACACCACAGTATGATCTATCTTTCCATTTGTACACTATTAACATAACACATAAACGTATTAGGTACTGCAGGAGCACTGGGGCCAAATTACGTGAACTCTAATACCTGCTTTGCCACTTTCTTGAACAAGGCATCCTGTATTTGCGTTATTAGTTTTTTCCCTATAAAAATGAATATAATTATAGTACCTTTCTTACAGGGCTGTTATAAAAATTAAATAATATAATACATGTCATTGGCTTAGAATAATTCCTAGCACAGAGTATATGCTCAAGTATTAATATTTTTATAACCTATGTGCCAAAATTAGGAGACTCCCATAAAACAGAAATGCCCTATGCAACAAACATATTTAAATATTTCACAGTCGCCCTTGCCAAATGATTTTAATTGTATTTTTCTCTTTTTAAATCTCTTTGCATTTACTATCTGTGTGACTTTGGCCAGGTTACTTGATTTCTCCAATCTGTTCTTCATCTATAATATTATTTCCTACCTCATAGAGTGTTGAGAGCACTAAATGAGATAATGC
>JAQQSY010003081.1:0-13232 GCA_028646535.1 Procyon lotor
CAGAAACACTCCATTTTTTTTCTGATTAAAGTTTGAACATCTCCCCACACTAAATGATCTCTGGGGATTGTTCTGCTTAAAATTCCTCCATTCTTTGTTTAGACTTTTGTGACTTCCCTCTGGATGTGTGGCTTCATGCTTAGTAAAGGCTCAGAGGGGACCCTATGCAGATATGAGGCATTCATTGGAATGCCTCAGTGTAATTCCCTCCTCCTCCTTTTCTCCCCTTTCTCCTCCTCCTCCTCACTTTAAGAAGAGGAAACGATTTTGTTACAACTTCCAGCAACTTAATTTCAGAAAAAAAAAATGAGTTTTAGGATAGACTTCTATTTGTCATAGCTATTCATTTTTTATTATCGTTGTGAAAATTATAAATTACATATTGCTTTTGAGCCTTTTAACTAAGATCAAGTGTGAAAAATGTAGATTACATACATTATAATATATAATTATAAGATATATATTATAATGTTATAAATATATAATACAAACCAGATATTCTAAAATTATAAGTATAATAAAATATATATTTTTTGTTTGATATACATATACATTGTTAAATAACCACTACAGTCAAGCTTATTCACATATTCACAACTTTGCATTGCTGCCATTTTTTGCATGTGTAATGATAACTCTTAAGTTTGAATCTCTTAACAGATTTTATGTGTATAGTACAGTATCATTAGCTGTAGTCACTATGCTATATATTAGATCTCTAGAGCTTAGTAACATTATAAATACCTAAAACCTTGCACCCTCCGACCAACAGTATGACTTTCTTCTTCTTTAAACTGTTCGTTCCAATCTCCAGGCTCATCAGCTTCCCCACATATTTATTGATCTCCATATCCTCCAGTCACTGAGGCCACTGGAGTCTTTTGCATTTCCTCTCCGTGTGAGCATGATCTAGATCTTTCTTCCATAGAGAATGCAGAGAGCTAGAGATTAACTCATAGTTTCCCCTTTGCTCTTGTATCCCAGACCTCTGGAATCTATTGTTTGACACCTGAATGTCTGAACATAGTTGTAATGTAGATGTAGGTATATAGCGAGATTTTTCTCTGTAGTTGTGAGATATATATGTATATATAATACATACACCATATGTTGTATGTATATCCAACTTTCTTATAGTCTGCTATACAGTGGGAAATTAAAACTCATCCCTCTTATGCCCTCACATTCAGAAGCGGAAGACAGAGCTTATTTTTTTTTTTTTTAAAGATTTTATTTTATTTTGACAGAGAGAAACACAGCGAGAGAGGGAACACAAGCAGAGGGAATGGTAGCGGGAGAAGCAGGCTTCCCGCAGAGCAGAGAGCCCGATGCGGGGCTCGATCCCAGGTCCCTGGGATCTGACCCGGGCCGAAGGCAGACGCCTAACGACTGAGCCACCCAGGCGCCCCAGAGCTTATTTTTATAATGTAAAAAGATGTTTGGGTTTGGGCAGTCCAGGACTGATAGGGCATATCCCCAGTGTCATGAGAACCAAGATTACTTCTAAATTTCTTTCATGCTTCCTTAGAACATGGTTCTCATCCTGATGGTCACAGTATGGATGCTCTACCTCAAAGCATTGCAGCAACCTTCCAGGAATAGAGTCAGGGATGTGGTCATCGATTTTTTCATAAGTATTATTAAAAGCTTTTGAGAGTTATGGATTGCAAATGCAAAATATTATTTTACCTGATTTTTTAATACATTTCACCATTTTCCAATGTGTAGATATAATGGCCATTTTTGAAATCTGACTTCTCAAAACAGCTTTTCTAAACGGAATTCTTGCTACACTCTTCTTTGGAATAAACGATGTTTCCATTGAAAGGATAAAGGCGTCCCCCAGATCTCATCAAGAAATTTAAATTACAACATCTGTAAGGGGAATGTGATTTCAAAACAAAACAAAACAACAAAAAACACTGTCTTAAAGCAAAAGAGTGCTCCGCAGAGTGTTTTTGAGAATGAGGAGCCAAGGGACTTTGTCTCTCTCCCCCATCTCTTCTGGTCCCTCTTGTCTTCTCACTTGCTAGTTCTTTCCTTAAATTCCTCTCCCCTTGTCCCCAGGTATCTCTTCCTGCTCTCTGTTCACTTTCTATTTGTCTCCCTTTCCCCTCCTTTCTGACTTTGTATCCCCCTTCTTAGTGTTACAACGGTTTTATATGCCATTCACTGCTGCTGGTGGTATTTTTTCAAGCGACAGATACAACAATTAATTTTTTTTTAATTTTGACTTTTGATTTCTGTGAAAATGTTGAGGCCCTTACATGTATGATGTCCACAGTAGGTTCTAAAATTTCCCCTTGGTGAATGTTTCTTGTGATTTAAAAGAAAAAAAAAAGTCCCTAAGAATGCAGCTGTTATGGTTACCATGTGATTTTAATTTGGTGTTGATCTGTGTAATGTCAAACCACGGAGTAGGTGACAGCATTTTTGATAAATCACGTCAGGAGAAAGGCACGTGTGTGTACAACTCCTAGGTGTTCTTTAAAGGCATGTATGGAAAAGATCCCCTAGGGGTTTAATGATTTTATAAAACAGGTTTTATTTTGAAGCTTGGCTCTACTAAATGGAAATTTTACCATTGTTGTCATATCAAGAGAAAAGGATAGTTTTATTTCTTTATGGTAGTACAAGATCCATAACAAAGGGGGGGTAATCCAGGACATATGCATTAGTGGAATGGTGACTGACCTGCCCTTGTTTGCCCAGGAATGTCCTAATTTTAGTACTGCAAGTCCCACATTGTGGGGTACCCCTCATTGTGGCCAAATTGGGGAAGTTCATCACTAAATTTCCATGCCCCAGGAAACCCACGGTCACAGGTAAGCCACGACACATGGTTACTCCAGTGGGAGACCAGAGGTCTAGGGAGCCCAGAATTAACGTAATGTCTCTGAGACCCAGACTGGCTGGCTTTCCTGTAGGTTACACTTCATGCCAAGGGTTTTATAGCTTTGATCTAATTTAATCTTTACAGACAGCTTATGATGTGAGGGTGACTGTCCTGCCTTGGAGGGGGGTATTCTCCCTGGGCACCCCAGTGAATGCTTGGGGGGGGGGCGTTGACCCAGCAGGGTGAATCACCAAATATCCCTGGGAAGTCCTCTCCAGCTAGCAGGAGAGGGAAGGGGCTCCTAAGTGTGATCAGGGATGCTTGGGGCTCCGTGCAGCTGCCTCAGCTCTTGGTGCAAGCCCTTGAAAACACAGAGGAGGAAAGGAGATAGAGACACTGAACAGGGTGAGGAGGGAGAACAGAGAAGATGGGAAAGGGAGAAGAGAAATGATTGACGCTGTAAAGTTAGAGACACCCCTGTTCTTTCAACTGCTCTCCCTAGTTTCGGTTGCTATCATTGTTTGTAGCTAAATTGAGTTCTGCTCCCCGCCCCCCCCCCCTTGAGAGATCAGTATTTCCTGGCTAATAGACTCTTTACGGGAGATATACAGGGTCTTTGTCCCTCATTTCTCATCAGCAGAACTTGAAGGTCTGGGAACACTCTCACATATTCGAGCTATAATGTTGTGGCTCGTCAAAGTATACATTTGGTCTTCGTCTTGTTTCTGGCACAGAGCTCCTGAGACCTTTGGAATTTCCTAAATGATAGGAGTCTGAATATTTGTGACAAACCCCGCTCAGCCAAACCTGCTGTGCTGATTAAGTGACCTTGGAGAGCAAGGTGGGAGTTGCTTGCCGGGAGTCCCAACCACGTGAGGGCTGGAAGTGTGAGGGGTGGGGAGAGTATGCGGGCTGGAGCGAATCCATCCCCCAAAAGCCAGCGAGTTAATCAGTTACGCCTATGGAACGACGCCTCCCTGAAAACCCAAAAGGACGGGGTTCAGGAGGCTTCCGGGTTAGCGAACACTGGGCGATTTGGGGAGAGTGGTGTGCCCTTCTTCCACCCCTTGTCCCGTGCATCTCACCGTCTGGCTGTTCTGATTTCCATGCTTTGTAACAGACTGACTGCTCATCTAGTGAGTGAAGCGAGCCGCTCTGAGTGCTGTGAGCCGCTCTACCCAATCCATCAAACCCATGGAGGGGGATTGTGGGGACCTCCAGTCTGGTCAGTGCAGAGCGTAGATGACGACCCAGACTTGTGACTGGCATCTGAAGTCGGGGCAGGGGGCTGCAATCTTGTAGGACCGAGCCCTTCTCCTGTGGGGTCCGGTGCTGCCTCCAGGTACATGGTGTCAGAGGTGCATTGAATCCGGCACCGGACTGCTGGGAATTGCTTCGTGAAGTGGTCCGGGGAAAGCCACACATGGGAGTTGTTACATGTGCCCGCCCTGCACATTTATAAAAAATAATAAGCAAAATGTCTTAGGGACCTTGGAGGCTCTCAGAGCTGTACCCCAGGCCTCCCTTCTAGCTCGAGCCAGGCCAGAGAGGTGCCCTCTCCCATCTCCCTTTCTGTCTGAGTGGAATTTTGGCAGAAGTGCCTTCAATTTGTTTGTTTTTGAGATTTGCTGTCTTGCCTGAGTAAGCATTAAACAGAAGGAAACCTCTCTCTCAAGGTGAAAAATTACTTTTAAATTTTCCACTTAGGAAACCGCGTCTTGGCGCCGGCGCTGGAGAAGAACATGAGGGCTGACCTCAGGGGCTCTGCAGGAAGCCAAGACAGATACGGGCCTGGCTGTCTGCAGACAGACGTCTCCCTCGTGCTCCCACCACCTCTCCGACTTACCCTGTTGGGGTCTTTTTTTTTCCCCCCTTGAAGGTCTAAACGACTTTGAAAGCCTTTGGATAAACAGATCTCCACCACGATGCCAGTTTGCACGGTTCTTTCCTATTGATTTAGCCTGTAATTTATTTCTTTATTTCTGACACATTTCACTTACATTCCCAGGTAAGGGCGAAGTGCTGAAGCTAGAACACTGTAATTAAATAATCGGGCGGCTGGCAGGCCGGCAGAGGCTTTGGCAGAGGCAGCTATTTGTTACCACTCCCCCCGCCCCCCGGGGGTCACCTGCTCCAAGACAGCAGTGGGAGTGGCCAGCGATGGGAAAAGCCAAGTGCCTGCCGGCCCGGCAGGCTTTATTTTTGTAAATAGTAATCAAAGCGGATTTTCATGCTGAATTACAGTACTTCCTTCCAAGCGCTATGAAATGGTATATTATTACCCCTTGGGTGACTGATTCATTCAGCTGGGAGCTGGGGAGAAACAGGCGCACTGAGTTACCCACGGTCAAGACTTTAATAAGAAGGGGGGGCCTGTGTGGCGCTTTTTCTTCCCAACTCAATCCATATTAAGTCGATAGCCCGCCGGAGCCCAAGCTTTGGTGCATTTTTCCAAAGTCATTGCCATCGATGTGTCTGAAAGTGCTGATTCCATCAAACCACCTTCTCCCACCCAGATTCTGATAACTGGAGAAAGAAAAATTCCATTAGCTGGCGATGATGCCTTAGACAAATGGCATGGCCTTCTTCTGTGTCCACTCCGCCTGGGATCAGCCTCTCTCCTCAGGAATTATAACTATCTGTGAAACCACCTTCTCAAGGAATGCTGCGAGAGGGCATTTATTTACTCATGGAACAGTGGGTGGAATAATGGAGGATGGTGGTGGCTATTTTTGAAGCCCATGAGCCATGTTAAGACAAAGCAAAGCGAAACACAATGATAGACGCGTGCGTTACTTCCGACGCCGCCGGTCGGGGGACGGGGGCAAACTTTTCCGATCAGAGACTCACCATTTTGTGTTTTGCAGGGCTGCATACGTGTCTGTTGCATAGTCTCTTTTATTTTTATCGGTTTTGCTTTTGCCGTTTTTTAATTTTTTGCACATCTTGGGGAGGATTCTAAGTTCAAGGGCCATGCAGAGAGAGGCTGTAGCTCTAGCTGGCCCTGCTCCAAACTTGGGGAGCTTGAACACAAGCCTCAAAGTGAATTTTCAGAGTGCTGTACAGAGCATTTGTGTGTCATTGGGACATCTCAGTTTTTAGAGCTAGTCAGCTCAGAACTGCATCTCTACTTTGCCTGTTCCTAGTTGGGTTTTCTTGGACTTGGTCTTGACTTCTTGGAGATACTTTTTTCTCACCCTAAAAAGTGGCTCATACCTACTTTACACAAGCAGACAACAGTTTTGCTTTGAGGACAAGAACTCTGTTTTTTATTTTAAGTTACAGCCCTGATTTTAATGCTTGCAAGAGTCGCTAGCTCATAGTAGACATTCAGTAAGTGCTTAATGAAAGACAAGATTGGGGCACCTCATCGATTCAGTTGGTTAAGCATCCGACCCTTGATTCAGCTCAGGTCATGATCCTGTAAGATCAAGCCCTGCATTGGGTTCCTGCTAGTTGTGGACCCTGCTAGTTGTAGAGCCTCCCTCTGCCCCTGCACCTCTCTCTCTCTCTCATTCTCTCTCTTAAAAAAAAAAAATAAGATTAAGGTTAATAAAAAAAATATGACAACCTTGAAAAAAATACTACCTACAAGAAAACTATGGTCAATTACAACAAGGAAATATTTTGTATTTGTATTTGTCAGAGTTCTCCAGAGAACCAGTATCAAGCATCCTCTTGGTTCCACATATAAAGAGATAAAGAAAAGTATTTATTATGCGGGTTGGTTTAGACTATTATGCAGGATGAGAAGTCCCACAATCTGCCATCTGCAAACTAGAGGTTCCAAGAAAGTCAGTGAGTTCGAGCTCAGAGATGAAGGATTGAGAACCATGCACACCAGTGTCTGATGGTAGAAGAAGATGGAAATCCAAACTCAAGGAGAAAGCATATTTACCCTTCCTCCACCTTTTGGTTAGATTCTGTCCTTCAGCGGATGGGATGATGCCTACCCACCTTGATGAGAGCCATCTTCTTTACTCAGTCTATGAATTCAAATGTTAATCTCTTCTAGAAACCACCTCACAGACATACCAAGAAACGTCTTACCAGCTACCTGGGCATCCCTTCCCCTAGCCCAAATTGACACATAAAATTAACTATCACAGCATTGTTTAGGCCAGGGCTGGAATAGTCTACATTTTCTTCAAGAATATATAGATAAAATGTCATAAGAATATAATCATGGCTGAATCCTGAGGGAGATTAAATAGCAGCCCCCAGAGGTGTTGTAATATGCCCATTCTTTCTTGTTTGGCCCACCTTGGGTTTTGGAGTGCTAGAAGCAGACGGATTATAGCACACAGGCTGTAATCATTTAAACAGTCTAAAACAGTCTTCAGTGCAGAGTCAATCTTCTGCTCCCTCCCGATTTCCACCACCCCCTTCCCAGTGGCGACCTCCTTCTTCACAAACAGTCGTAACAAAGTAACATAATACATCAACATCTCTTACATCTGTAGTGATGTCTCTTTCCATGTCTAATATTATGTATTTGTGACATCTTTTTGTTCAGTTTTGAACGACTTTTGTCCATTTTATTTGTCTTTCTTAAAGAATCAACTTTTGGGCACCTGGGTGGCTCAGTCCTTAAGCATCTGCCTTCAGCTCAGGTCATGATCCCAGCATTCTGGGATCGAGCCCCGCATCAGGCTCCCTGCTCAGCAGGAAGCCTGCTTCTCCTGCTACCATTCCCTCTGCTTGTATTCCCTCTCTCGCTGTGTTTATCTCTGTCAAATAAATAAAATCCTTAAAAAAAAAAAAAAAGGACCTTAAAAAAAAAAGAATCAACTTTTGTCTTTGTGATCCTTTTGACACTCATTTTGTTTTCTATTTCTTTAATTTCTGCCTTCAAGTTTGTTATTTCTTTGGCTAACACCTTTGAGTTCATTCTTTTGGTCCTTTTGGAGATTATTTATTTATTTATTTATTTGTCAGAGAGAGAGAGAGAGAGAGAGAGAGAGAGAGAGAGAACACAAGCAGGCAGAGAGGCAGGCAGAGAGAAAGGGAAGCAGGCTCCCTGCTGAGCAGAAAGCCTGACGTGGGGCTCGATCCCAGGACCCTGAGATCATGACCTCAGCCGAAGGCAGAGGCCTTTACCCAATAAGCCACCCAGGCGCCCCTCTTTTGGTTCTTTTGAAACTTCCTAAGTTAGGTGTCAAACTCATTTATTTATACAAGTATATTTTATAGGTATTTTATTAATATGTAAGCATTCAAAGCTATGTATTTCCCTCTGAATATCACTTTAGCTTCATCCTTCATCTCTTTATATCTAGTACTTTTATTATAAAGCAGTTCCAAATATTTTGAAAATATCCAGTATGCCTTTTTTGGTGATACACGGTGGCTTAAAAGTAATTTGTTATATTTGTTAATCTGTATTTTGGTTGACTTTGGTAACAGATTCCCACTTTAATTACAGTGAATTCTAAAAAAATATGGCCCATGTAACACCAATGATTTGGAACTTGGCAGTGCTTGCTTTATAGCCAGGGCGTGGTTACTTAGTTGTAAATGTTTCACGTGTGCCCGAAAAGGGGCTTACTCTCCAGTTCTATATACATCTATCAGGTCAAATCTTAATTAGGAATGTGAGAATCATGGCATTTATTGTTTTAAACCTTCATCGTAGGATAAAACAATGCTACACTTACCATCTTCGCATGTATGCAATGGCTCTTAGCACAGAGATGGGTGAAAAATAAATTACTGTAAATGCTTGGAGGCCAGGAATGTCTGTGCCACTGTGTCATCGTAGACACATAACAGAGAACTCTGTCAGTGTTTGTGGAAATAAAGAATGGTGGTAGACCCTTCATTTTGTTTCTTGATAAGAAAATTGAATTAGGGAAATAAAAAAGAGAAAGAGAAGCTTCAGTCGACTTCATAGGTAGTAAGACAGGTTACATTAGAGTGGTCCTGAAATCCCCTTCTGCTGAATTTCTTTATATAAAGAAATCAATGGCCATGCTCGGGTTCGATTTATGTGGGAACTGCCTGGTGGTCCAGGGGTGAAGGGGGAGGATACTGAGAAGAACATAGATTCTTAGGATGTGCCTCTCAGATATGCCAATACTTCTGGTTGCAGGAGACATTTCTGTTTTGAATAGAATAAAGCATTTTACCACCCATTGATATTTAAACATCTTAAATTAATGATCAATAAATCTGATTAAATAAGATTAAGGGTCTCAGAGTGCTGAAAATCCCATGGCTCCCATGGAGTTCTCTGTCTCTCTGATGTCACATTGGGGGATAAATCCAGTCATTAAACCATAGCCTTCTACCACTCAGAGCTATCTTAATGGCAAAGACAAAGGGCAGAAGGAAAGCTGTGTGTCCTGCTTGTGTCTGCATGTCAGTGAGATGAAATAGAGGAGTAGGGTTAAGACAGCTTTCAGTCTGTCTTGTTTCTCATCTGAAATAATATTTTTCTCTAGTAATGATAATAGCCAAAATATCTGTAGTTGACATGTAGACGTTTATTTAATCTTCTTAATAGCCCCATGTGGTAGGTATTGTCCTTATTACTGTCATTACCCTAGTTTGGTAAATGAAAAAATTGAATACAGGGATGTCAAGGGATTTGCCAATGGGTAGATGAACTAATAAACTGTAGCTCTTGTCCCCTACCACTTTAGTAACTCTGATACATCATCCTAGCTAGAGTATCTCTCTTCTGTTGAATGGAGGGGAGATGGCTCTGTGCTTGGAACTCAAGTAGCTTCTGTAGCTGAAGATGCTGTCCTCAGGGGCAGGGCTAATGTCTTTCTCCTTCCTGTGAGGCCTAAAGTTTTACTCAACGTATCATATGATTGACTGCATTACTTCTCTTTTTATTTATGCTGGTTGTCTTGGATATTATGCTGGGATCTTGCATGTCTCTTTGCAAAAACAAAGTATCCACAGACTTGTAGACAGGAAGGGAACTTGGAGAACATCAAGCACAACATTCTTAAATCATGGCTGATGACTTGTCCTTCTTATTGTAAATGGAGGTAGTAGCCATTGTTGGAGAACCTAAGAGTCACTCTGAAGAAGAACCAGAGATCTCTTCCATGCAAATCCCATCTTAAAATATGTGTTCGTGGAGGTCCGGAGAGGGGGAATTTCTTTTCTCAAGTTCCTTTAGTTTCTGCTGGCTAATACCAGAGTCAGGGCTGGCATCTGACAAAACCGAGTTTCTGCTTGCAGTATGAATAAATTCTCAATCCAGCGTCCCACTCCAACGGTGCATCCCAATAAAAAACGAATCTAAAAAGCCTAGATGCCACAATATACGTGGTTGCCACTCACTTTGCTTCCTAACTCATCTCTGTTATGCATAGGCTTGATGTTAAGTGTTTAGAAGCTGGGGGTTCTTGAGAAAGGAGAAAGAAAGTTGGATCTGTAGAAGACGTTTTGACGGGAACCCTGAGATGACTGTCGGGTGAGAAGAGTTAGAGAAGGCAAGTTCTGAGAAGGAAAAAGCAGGTGGCGACGGCCCATAGAGGAAGGAAATTATTTTCACGCTTTGTTGTGCGCCATGAGGTCGAGAAGTGCCACTGAGAAACAACAGCACATCAGGGAGCAAAGCTGTGTGGCAGAGAAAGGACTTTACTGTGTTGATTTCTCGCTGTGGAAAATGAGACACAGAAGTGGCAGATAGAGCAGGGCCCTCTTGGGTTGGGAGCGGGGCACAAGGGACTGAGCTAGCACCAACCGTCTCTGACCGTTCTCAAGAAAGAGAGGAAGGATGTGGGTGGGGGAGCTCGCCCTGTGCTGTTCCCCGGTCTGAAGTGGAAGCATGCTTATTAAGTGACAACTAATTTGATAACAGTGAAGCTAAGTTGCCAAGACATTTAACAGGTACTAAAATGTCATATTGATTTGAACCTTGCTCTAAATGGCACGGTAGGTTGTTAGAGGAGAAAATTAAAAATCAAAACATGAGCAAGATACTTAATTAAGAGCAATCCTTTTGCATGAAAATCCTGCCAAAAGGGTATTGCAGACCAGGTTCCCTCCTTTTTCAGATCCCCACTGAGAGCCTACTGCCGAGACACCTCCCCGTGAAATGGAAGCCCCTCGCCCGTTTTAGAGTTCCCAAGCCAACTGCTTAAATGTCACCTGGGCAGTGGGAGTGAGGTTCAGTTCAGAAGCAGTTCAAATCCATAATGAAGTTACTAGAGCGTTACAGAGCAATGAGTCAAAGGGACTTGAGTCAGAGAGAGCCAGGCTTAATTTCTGTCTCCAAATCCAAGCAAGTTCTATGTAGTCTTCCCTCACTTGTCAAATGGAACCAATATTAGCTTCCTTGCAGAACTGTTGGAACGAATGTTGTTTTAAACTTGTCAACACAAGAGGCTTGATAACTGGTAACTATTAGGATTAACAGTAGTAGTAGTAATAAATAATATCATGAGAAATAGCACTTGCTGTCAATAGTCTCGTTCTGCTTACTTTGTCATCTATTTTGTAATACGGTTTCACCGATGTAAACACACTCATATCCAATTCCTTCACCAACGTTCGATCCTCTTGAAACTCTGGGCCCCTCGTTAGGAAGAGTCTTCTGTGGCGGCAAAGAGGTGGGTTTCCCATTCTTCTGCTTGGATCCTAAGTTGTATACACCTTTCAGGAAACCCATTTGGGATGTTGAGTAGCTGGACTCTTGGCAAAGAGTAAGACAAATCTTGATGATGAGGTTGCAGTTGGTGCAGATAAGGCTGAGAGACAGGCGTGGGCGTGGGGACGTAATCTCCAGTGAAGAGCTGGACCTTCGTTTTAACCCTTGTAAGGGTTGCCTTTCGCGTAGGTATTTATTGAGCCGATCCATGTGTTCAAGGGTAAGTACTAGGTGAGCGGTTGAATTGAGCTGCCGAAAGTCCTACAATCTCATGGCCTCAGAGCCCTGAGAAATCCTGCAGAGGAGATCCGTGACATTTGTGAACCGTGTTCCAAAGCCATCATCGGTCCGTGCCTCGGCATCTGTCTCCGTAAGATGTAGGAACCCCCCCCCCCCCGCAAGTATGCATCCCTTGCTTGGGATTCCTTGTCTGCTATACACTCTCAGTGGCAGCATGAGCAGTTGGCTTTCTTTTGTGGACTCTCTTAAATGAAGGAGTGAAGCCTAGACTCTGTGTTGAAGACAGATAAGTGAGGGCACAGTGAGAGGGGAGGCTGAGGCAAAGGGGCTTTGCTCCCTTGCAACATGAGTTGCATTTCCCTCCCACAATCTGGATTGCTGAAATTTTATTGAAAAGGCCAATGACTATCTAGACATATCAAGGGGATTTGGAGATTTTAGAAAGGAGTTAAAGGTGGGATGACAAAATCCATGAATGTCAGAATACCCCCTCCCTGCCTTTGTTTAACATGAAGACACTAACTGGATTTACCCCCTACAACCTTTTTTATTATCTCCAACAAGGCTCTGAAAGGTATCAGCTATAAAAATGGACCCACATCTGTACATACCACACACACACACACACACACACACACACACACACACACACACAAAACACGCTATGCTCAGCCCACTATTTATTACGGAATTATTTGCTCTATCAAAAGACCGGAAGCAAACCCGAATGTTCGTAAATGAGAAGCTGAATTATCAATGTGTGAAGTTCTATGCAGCTGTAAAAGGGAATGAGAAATATCTCATTGTGTTGCCCTGCAATTATCTCTAGAATATATTGCTAACTTAGAAAAGACAAGGGGGAGGTAAATATTTATAGCATGTTGCGCTTCATCTCAGGGTCACCAAATAGGCGGGAAAGGAAATTTCATTTATATTTAAAGAAGGCAGAATAAAGCTCTCACAGTTCACCCAGTTGAGTCAATTAGTGGATCTAGTCAGTAATCATAATTGGCATATTATCACCAAAAAAATAGAACCAGACATCATATGCTTCTAATAAAAGTACACAATGTCATTTATGAAGCATTCTTGGCCAAGAGAAAATCATTGAATGAATATAATCAAACCTCTAAGTCCAAATATAAATTTATAGGACACATAGGAGACAGAGAAATAGGTTAAAATATGTGTTTTATATAATCAGTGAAATCCAAACTGAAAAATTCTGCATGAAAATTATCTTGTTTATCAAAAACCAAAGGTCAGGGATATAGAGGGGTAACCTCTGGATCAAACAAGACTTTTCGTGATATGGGAATTTTTCTGAATATTTAGGTGTGAAAATGGGATGGGGTTATTTATTTTTAAGGAGATCATATACATAAATATTTGCCGATGAAATCATGGAACAGTTGGCATTTGCAACAAAATGATCTAGAGAATGAGAGTAGAGAAGAATGAAAGTTGTATATTGATGGTTATTGAGTTTGAGTGATAGGTAAATTAGTTTCAGTATACTCTTTTCCTTGTGTATGTACCTGCAAA